>JAWMAR010002898.1:0-2500 GCA_036785375.1 Leucoraja ocellata
GGGGATATGGGGAGAAGGCAGGAACTGAATCTAGAACCAGGGACCACACACACACACACACACACGCACGCACACACACACACACACACACACACACACGCACGCACGCACGCACACACCCACGCACGCACGCACACACTCACACACGCACACACACACACGTACGCACGCACACACACACACACACACACACACACACACACACGCACACACTCACGCACACACACACACACACACACACACACACACACACACACGCACACACTCACGCACACACGCACGCACGCACGCACGCACGCTCGCACACACACACACTCGCACACACACACACACACACACACACAGTTTAAGAATAAGGACTAAGCCATTTAGAACGGAGATGAGGAAAAACCTTTTTCACCCAGAGAGTCGTGAGTCTGTGGAATTCTCTGCCTCAGAGGCCGGTTCTCTGGATGCTTTCAAGAGAGAGCTAGATAGGGCTCTTAAAGATAGCGGAGTCAGGGGATATGGGGAGAAGGCAGGAACTTACAAAATTCTTAAGGGGTTGGACAGGCTAGATGCAGGAAGATTGTTCCCGATGTTGGGGAAGTCCAGGACAAGGGGCCACACATTCGGCCCTTCGAGAGCCTGCACCGCCATTCAATATGATCATGGCTGATCATCCAACTCAGTATCCCATCCCTGCCTTCTCTCCATACCCCCTGATCCCTTTAGCCACAAGGGCCACATCTAACTCCCTCTTAAATATAGCCAATGAACTGTGTGGCCTCAACTACCTTCTGTGGCAGAGAGTTCCACACATTCACCACTCTCTGTGTGTGAAAAAAAAATGCTTTTCTCATCTCGGTCTTAAAAGATTTCCCCCTTATCCTTAAACTGTGACCCCTTGTTCTGGACTTCCCCAACATCGGGAACAATCTTCCTGCATCTAGCCTGTCCAACCCCTTAAGAATTTTGTAAGTTTCTATAAGATCCCCTCTCAATCTTCTAAATTCTAGCGATTACAAGCCGAGTCTATCTCGTCTTTCTTCATATGAAAGTCCTGCCATCCCAGGAATCAGTCTGGTGAACCTTCTCTGTACTCCCTCTATGGCAATAATGTCTTTCCTCAGATTAGGAGATCAAAACTGTACGCAATACTCCAGGTGTGGTCTCACCAAGACCCTGTACAACTGCAGTAGAACCTCCCTGCTCCTATGCTCAAATCCTCTATGGCAAGAATGTCTTTCCTCAGATTAGGAGACCAAAACTGTACGCAATACTCCAGGTGTGGTCTCACCAAGACCCTGTACAACTGCAGTAGAACCTCCCTGCTCCTATACTCAAATCCTCTATGGCAAGAATGTCTTTCCTCAGATTAGGAGACCAAAACTGTACGCAATACTCCAGGTGTGGTCTCACCAAGACCCTGTACAACTGCACAGTAGAACCTCCCTGCTCCTATACTCAAATCCTCTATGGCAAGAATGTCTTTCCTCAGATTAGGAGACCAAAACTGTACGCAATACTCCAGGTGTGGTCTCACCAAGACCCTGTACAACTGCAGTAGAACCTCCCTGCTCCTATACTCAAATCCTTTTGCTATGAAAGCTAACATACCATTGGCTTTCTTCACTGCCTGCTGCACCTGCATGCCTACTTTCAATGACTGGTGTACCATGACACCCAGGTCTCGTTGCATCTCCCCCTTTCCTAATCGGCCACCATCGAACGGAGAGAGAGGGGTTATTTGGATAAAAGGATCAGGGGGTATGGAGAGAAGGCAGGGATGGGATACTGAGTTGGATGATCAGCCATGATCATATCGAATGGCGGTGCTGGCTCGAAGGGCCGAATGGCCTCTTTCCAGATGTGGCCTTGTGCAACAGTGGCGTTAAACGCTGCAAGTTCTTTTCTCAACATGTAGGAACACCTATGTTTGAGACTCCTATTCATCAACAGAAACCCTGCCTTCATTGCCATTATTCCAACCAAGATCATGTCCGAACTTGTGCAACTTGAAGTCAGCCCTCCCTTCCCCAGCGACCCAGATCTTCAAGGGACGGGTGGATGTGCCAGGAAATGGCATCATCCATTAAGGGCAAGTTCATAAGGTGGCGGGTGATAGGAGTAGAGTTAGGCCATTCGGCCCATCTGATCCCATTTTCCTGCCTTCACTGTATAACTGACCCTGTATAACTGCCTACTGCAGTTGTACAGGGTCTTGGTGAGACCACACCTGGAGTATTGCGTACAGTTTTGGTCTCCTAATCTGAGGGAAGACATTCTTGCCGTAGAGGATTTGAGTCTAGGAGCAGGGAGGTTCTACTGCAGTTGTACAGGGTCTTGGTGAGACCACACCTGGAGTATTGCGTACAGTTTTGGTCTCCTAATCTGAGGAAAGACATTCTTGCCATAGAGGATTTGAGTATAGGAGCAGGGAGGTTCTACTGCAGTTGTACAGGGTCTTGGTGAGACCACACCTGGAGTATTGCGTACAGTTTTGGTCTCCTAATCTGAG
>JAWMAR010002898.1:7500-12500 GCA_036785375.1 Leucoraja ocellata
CCCTTAAGAATTTTGTAAGTTTCTATAAGATCCCCTCTCAATCTCCTAAATTCTAGAGAGTATAAACCAAGTCTATCCAGTCTTTCTTCATAAGACAGTCCTGACATCCCAGGAATCAGTCTGGTGAACCTTCTCTGTACTCCCTCTATGGCAATAATGTCCTTCCTCAGGTTTGGAGACCAAAACTGTACGCAATACTCCAGGTGTGGTCTCACCAAGACCCTGTACAACTGCAGTAGAACCTCCCTGCTCCTATACTCAAATCCTTTTGCTATGAAAGCCAACATACCATTTGCTTTCTTTACTGCCTGCTGCACCTGCATGCCTACCTTCAATGACTGGTGTACCATGACACCCAGGTCTTGCTGCATCTCCCCCTTTCCCAATCGACCACCATTTAGATAATAGTCTGCTTTCCCGTTTTTGCCACCAAAATGGATAACCTCACATTTATCCACAATTAATCTCGACAATATCTTTCCTGTAACATGGTGTTCAGAACTGAACACAATATTCTAAATGTGGCCTCACCAACGTCTTGTACAACTGCAACATGTCCTCCCAACATCTAGACTCGATACTCTGACTGCTGAAGGCCAAATTGCCCACACATTCCAGAACAAGGGGCCACACAGTTTAAGGATAAGGGGGAAATCCTTTAGGACCAAGATGAGAATTAAAAAAAAATTTCACACACACACAGAGTGGTGAATCTGTGGAATTCTCTGCCACAGAGGGTAGTTGAGGCCACACAGTTCATTGTCTATATTTAAGAGGGAGTTAGATGTGGCCCTTGTGGCTAAAGGGATCAGGGGGTATGGAGAGAAGGCAGGGATGGGATACTGAGTTGGATGATCAGCCATGATCATATTGAATGACGGTGCTGGCTCGAAGGGCCGAATGGGCCATTTAGAACGGAGACGAGGAAACACTTTTTCTCACACAGAGAGTTGTGAGTCTGTGGAATTCTCTCCCTCAGAGGGCGGTGGAGGCCGGTTCTCTGGATGCTTTCAAGAGAGAGCTAGATGGGGCTCTTAGAGATAGCGGAGTCAGGGGAGAAGGCAGGAACGGGGTACTGATTGGGGATGATCACCCGTGATCACATTGAAATGTTGATGCTGGATCGAAGGGCCGAATGGCCTCTACTCCTGCACCTATTGTCTATTGTCTATGTGTGTGTGTGTGTGTGTGTGTGTGTGTGTGTGTGTGTGTGTGTGTGTGTGTGTGTGTGTGTGTGTGTTAGTGTGTGTGTGTGTGTGTGTGTGTGTTAGTGTGTGTGTGTGTGTGTGTGTGTGTGTGTGTGTGTGTGTGTGTGTGTGTTAGTGTGTGTGTGTGTGTGTGTGTGTGTGCGCGTGTGTGTGCGTGTGTGTGTGTTAGTGTGTGTGTGCGCGTGTGTGTGCGTGTGTGTGTGTGTGTGCGTGCGTGTGTGTGGCCTCTACTCCTGCACCTATTATCAGTTGTAAATAGAATGCCAGTGCTGGCTCGATGGGCTGAATGGCCTCTACTCCTGCACCTATTGCCTATTGTAAATTGAAATGCCGGTGCTGGCTCGAAGGGCCAAATGGCCTCTACTCCTGCACCTATTGTGTATTGTAAATAGAATGGCGGTGCTGGCTCGAAGGGCCGAATGGCCTGTACTCCTGCACCTATTGTCTATTGTCTATGTGTGTGTGTGCGCGTGTGTGTGGCCTCTACTCCTGCACCTATTGCCTATTGTCTATTGAAATGCCAGTGCTGGCTCGATGGGCTGAATGGCCTCTACTCCTGCACCTATTGCCTATTGTCTATTGAAATGCCAGTGCTGGCTCGAAGGGCCGAATGGCCTCTACTCCTGCACCTATTATCCATTGTCTATTGTAAATAGAATGGCGGTGCTGGCTCGAAGGGCCGAATGGCCTCTACTCCTGCACCTATTATCCATTGTCCATTGTCTATAAATGAATAGCCCGCCTCTTGCCCTCTGAGCCAGATTTTTTATCTTGCCAAAGTTGAAACAGTGCCCAGCCACTCTGTGATCATTAAACCCGGATGCGCGGAGACTGTTTCGAGGCACCTCCCGTCTCATTGTGACCATTCGGAGCTGCCTGGAGATGATGCGAGCTGCGGTCCTGACCATCGTGTTGCTGGCGCTGGCCCTTCCGATCCTATCCCAGGACCTCGATGACTACAACAGTGAGTGGGTCTCGTTGTGTATTCACGGGGGCGTTGGGGGTGAGCAGGTTGGTTGGCGCAGCGGCGGAGATTCTGCCGTGCATCGCTTGAGATCCCAGCCTCCGACGCTGTCTGTACGGAGTTTGCACGTACTCCCCGAGATCTCCGAGATCTTCCCATTCCTCCTGCTGCAAGGTTAATCCCTGGGATGGTGGGACTGTCACAGGCTGAGAGAATGGAGCGGCTGTGGGCTTGTACAAGAAAGGAACTGCAGATGCTGGTTTTAATCGAAGAAAGGCGCAGAGTGCCGGAGTAACTCAGCGGGACAGGCAGCATCTCTGGTGGGAAGATGAGAGAATGTGGAGCGGCTGTGGGCTTGTACACTCTGTGGAGTTTAGAAGGATGAGAGGAGATCTCATTGAAACATATATGAGATTGTTAAGGGGTTTGGACACGCTAGAGGCAGGAAACATGTTCCTGATGTTGGGGGAGTCCAGAACCAGGGGCCACACAATGGAGCGGCTGGGCTTGTACAAGAAAGGAACTGCAGATGCTGGTTTTAATCGAAGAAAGGCGCAGAGTGCTGGAGTAACTCAGCGGGACAGGCAGCATCTCTGGTGGGAAGATGAGAGAATGGAGCGGCTGTGGGCTTGTACAAGAAAGGAACTGCAGAAGCGGGTTTTAATCGAAGAAAGGCGCAGAGTGCTGGAGTAACTCAGCGGGACAGGCAGCATCTCTGGTGGGAAGATGAGAGAATGGAGCGGCTGTGGGCTTGTGCACTCTGTGGAGTTTAGAAGGATGAGAGGGGATCTCATTGAAACATATATGAGGTTGTTAAGGGGTTTGGACACGCTAGAGGCAGGAAACATGTTCCCGATGTTGGGGGAGTCCAGAACCAGGGGCCACACACACAGACACACACACACACACACACACACACACACACACACACACACACACACACACACACACACACACACACACACACACACACACACACACACACACACACACACACACACAGTTTAAGAATAAGGAGTAACCCATTTAGAACGGAGACGAGGAAACACTTTTTCACCCAGAGAGTTGTGGAATTCCCTGCCACAGAGGGCAGTGGAGGCCAAATCACTGGATGGATTTAAGAGAGAGTTAGATAGAGCTCTAGGGGCTGGTGGAGTCAAGGGATATGGGGGAGAAGGCAGGCACGGGTTATTGATTGGGGACGATCAGCCATGATCACAATGAATGGCAAATGGTGCTGGCTCGAAGGGCCGAATGGCCTCTACTCCTGCACCTATTGTCTATGTTTCTATGTGCCCAAGGAGATACAGGTTTGTAAGTAAATTGGGCTTGGTAAATGTAAAAACTGTCCCTAGTGTGTGTAGGATAGTGTTAGTGTGCGGGGATCTCTGGTCAGCAGGGACCCGTTGGGCCGAAGGGCCTGTTTCCGCGCTGTATCTCTAAACCTAACTAAACTAAACTGAGCTAAACTGTGATAGTCTTAGATAGAGTGGATGTGGAGAGGATGTTTCCACTAGTGGGAGAGTCTAGAGTCTAGGACCAGAGGGCACAGCCTCAGAATTAAAGGACGTTCATTTTGGAAGGAGATGAGGAGGAATTTCTTTAGCCAGAGGGTAGTGAATCTGTGGGATTCTCTGCCACACAGACGGCTGTGGAGGCCACAAGTCAGTGGGTGTTTTTAAGGCAGAGATACAGATAGATTCTTGATTAGTGCGGGTGTCGGGGAGAAGGCAGGAGAATGGGGTTGGGAGGGAGAGATAGATCAGCCATGGTTGATCCAGGGCCATGTGAAGGTTGCAATCTTCCACCCCACAGAGAGAAACATAGACAATAGGTGCATGAGTAGAGGCCTTTCGGCCCTTCGAGCCTGCACTATTCGCCATTCAATATGATCATGGCTGATCATCCAACTCAGTATCCCATCCCTGCCTTCTCTCCATACCCCCTGATCCCTTTAGCCAAAAGGGCCACATCTAACTCCCTCTTAAATATAGCCAATGAACTGTGTGGCCTCAACTACCTTATGTGGCAGAGAATTCCACAGATTCACCACTCTCTGTGTGTGGAAAAAAAATGTTTTTCTCATCTCGGTCCTAAAAGATTTCCCCCTTATCCTTAAACTGTGTGTGTGTGTGTGTGGCCCCTTGTTCTGGACTTCCCCAACATCGGGAACAATCTTCCTGCATCTAGCCCGTCCAACCCCTGAAGAATTTTGTAAGTTTCTATAAGATCATCCCTCAATCCTCTAAATTCTAGCGAGTACAAGCCGAGTCTATCCAGTCTTTCTTCATATGAAAGTCCTGCCATCCCAGGAATCAGTCTGGTGAACCTTCTCTGTACTCCCTTTATGGCAAGAATGTCTTTCCTCAGATTAGGAGACCAAAACTGTACGCAATACTCCAGGTGTGGTCTCACCAAGACCCTGTACAACTGCAGTAGAACCTCCCTGCTCCTAGACTCAAATCCTCTACGGCAAGAATATCTTTCCTCAGATTAGGAGACCAAAACTGTACGCAATACTCCAGGTGTGGTCTCACCAAGACCCTGTACAACTGCAGTAGAACCTCCCTGTTCCTAGATTCAAATCCTCTATGGCAAGAATGTCTTTTCTCAGATTAGGAGACCAAAACTGTACGCAATACTCCAGGTGTGGTCTCACCAAGACCCTGTACAACTGCACAGTAGAACCTCCCTGCTCCTAGACTCAAATCCTCTATGGCAAGAATGTCTTTCCTCAGATTAGGAGACCAAAACTGTACGCAATACTCTAGGTGTGGTCTCACCAAGACCCTGTACAACTGCACAGTAGAACCTCCCTGCTCCTATAC
>JAWMAR010002898.1:20000-35709 GCA_036785375.1 Leucoraja ocellata
TATACTCAAATCCTCTATGGCAAGAATGTCTTTCCTCGGATTAGGAGACCAAAACTGTACGCAATACTCCAGGTGTGGTCTCACCAAGACCCTGTACAGCTGCAGTAGAACCTCCCTGCTCCTAGACTCAAATCCTTTTGCTATGAATGCTAACATACCATTGGCTTTCTTCACTGCCTGCTGCAATGGGCTGATGTGTAGTATGCAACGGAGCGGTACGTGGGCCTGTTTGTCATCCATTTTAGTAACCGGACCCCACGCGACCAGCAGTGTAATCAACGTTGCGGGTGAACAATTTGTGTTAATAAAATTTTAAAAATTGTGAAAATGAGAAGATTTTTATCCGAATAACTTTTATTTTTACGAGGATGTTTCCGTAACCGGCTTCCGTCTCCGCGCTAGTTATCCTACGGGATCTTTGGTGCGGATTCGGAAGCCGGTTACGGAAATGGCGGCCGTAAATTACCCATGACCGTACTACGTCTTTGTCGTCGAGTGGGCTATGTTGCTCTCTGTAGGATCTTTGCCGGGAACGGTCGGGAACAGCTCAGAATTGGCCTGGGAATCAAACGAGGTGAGGAGAAAGCTTTTTAGAATAAGGGGTCGGCCATTTAGAACGGAGATGAGGAAACACTTTTTTCACACAGAGAGTGGTGAGTCTGTGGAATTCTGAGGTGTGAAAAAGGCAGATCAAAGGGGAAGATGGTCAAGGAAAATGTAGAATGGATTGCTGTTAGCTGAGGGGAATAGACAATAGACAATAGACAATAGACAATGGGTGCAGGAGTAGAGGCCATTCGGCCCTTCGAGCCAGCACCGCCATTCAATGTGATCACGGCTGATCGTCCCCAATCAGTACCCCGTTCCTGCCTTCTCCCCAGATCTCCTGACTCCGCTATCTTTAAGAGCCCTATCTGGCTCTCTCTTGAAAGTATCCAGAGAACCGGCCTCCACCAGGCAGAGAATTCCACAGACTCACAACTCTCTGTGTGAGAAAAAGTGTTTCCTCGTCTCCGTTCTAAATGGCTTTTACCCCTTATTCTTAAACTGTGTGTGTGGCCCCTGGTTCTGGACTCCCCCAACATCGGGAACATGTTTCCTGCCTCTAGAATGTCTCTGCTATGTTTTAATGAGGTTACCCTCTCATCCTTCTTCTAAACTCCATTTCCTGCCTCTAGCGTGTCCAAACCCTTAACAATCTCATATATGTTTCAATGATATATCCTCTCATCCTTCTAAACTCCACAGAGTGTACAAGCCCACAGCCGCTCCATTCTCTCAGCATACGACAGTCCCGCCATCCCGGGAATTAACCTGGTGAACCTCTGACTAAAGAAATTCCTCCTCATCTCCTTCCTAAAGGGACGTCCTTTAATTCCGAGGCTGTGGCCTCTGGTCCTAGACTCTAGACTCTAGACTCTCCAACTAGTGGAAAGATCCTCTCCACATCCACTCTATCCTGGCCTTTCATTACTTAATGCTGACACTGCCTTAAGATTCCATTCAAGAGTAACTATTTAATCGGACTTAAAATGTTGACACGGACTGCATCTTTGTAGCTGACTTTGCAGAAATGACTCCCTTTTGCTATCTCTGTTCCCCAAAGCAGAAAAACTGATGTACTTTGAGCTCAACGAGTTCTTGTTAAGAATGTTCCAATGCTGTCATAACTCATAGAGTGATACAGTGTGGAAACAGGCCCTTCGGCTAAAATTGCCCACACCAGCCAACAATGCCCCATCTACACTAGTCCCACCTGCCCGCGTTTGGTCCATATCCCTCCAAACCCGTCCTATCCAGGTAACTGTGTTCAAGAAGGAACTGCAGATGCTGGAAGATCGAAACATAGAAACATAGAAACATAGAAATTAGGTGCAGGAGTAGAGGCCATTCGGCCCTTCGAGCCTGCACCGCCATTCAATATGATCATGGCTGATCATCCAACTCAGTATCCCGTACCTGCCTTCTCTCCATACCCCCTGATCCCCTTAGCCACAAGGGCCATATCTAATTCCCTCTTAAATATAGCCAATGAACTGTGTGGCCTCAACTACCCTCTGTGGCAGAGAGTTCCAGAGATTCACCACTCTCTGTGTGAAAAAAGTTCTTCTCATCTTGGTTTTAAAGGATTTCCCCCTTATCCTTAAGCTGTGACCCCTTGTCCTGGACTTCCCCAACATCGGGAACAATCTTCCTGCATCTAGCCTGTCCAACCCCTTAAGAATTTTGTAAGTTTCTATAAGATCCCCTCTCAATCTCCTAAATTCTAGAGAGTATAAACCAAGTCTATCCAGTCTTTCTTCATAAGACAGTCCTGACATCCCAGGAATCAGTCTGGTGAACCGTCTCTGCACTCTCTCTATGGCAATAATGTCCTTCCTCAGATTTGGAGACCAAAACTGTACGCAATACTCCAGGTGTGGTCTCACCAAGACCCTGTACAACTGCAGTAGAACCTCCTTGCTCCTATACTCAAATCCTTTTGCAATGAAAGCTAACATACCATTCGCTTTCTTTACTGCCTGCTGCACCTGCATGCCTACCTTCAATGACTGGTGTACCATGACACCCAGGTCTCGCTGCATCTCCCCCTTTCCCAATCGGCCACCATTTAGATAATAATCTGCTTTCCTGTTTTTGCCACCAAAATGGATAACCCCACATTTATCCACATTATACTGCATCTGCCAAACATTTGCCCACTCACCCAGCCTATCCAAGTCACCTTGCAGCCTCCTAGCATCCTCCTCACAGCTAACACTGCCCCCCAGCTTAGTGTCATCCGCAAACTCGGAGATATTGCCTTCAATTCCCTCATCCAGATCATTAATCTGGATTAATCTGGACTAAGGTACACAAAATTGCTGGAGAAACTCAGCGGGTGCAGCAGCATCTATGGAGCGAAGGAAATAAACATCCATGTACCTGTGTAACTGTTTCTCAAATAGTCCCAGCCTCAACTACCTCCTCCGGCAGCTCGTTCCATACACCCACCACCCTATGTGTGGAAAAACTTGCCCCTCTCATTCCTATTAAATCAAAAATCAATAACCCCACTCTCCCCATCTCCCCATCCCCCCAGGCCCTCAACCTTGGCGTGATCTTTGATTCCACCCTCTCCCTTGAGCCTCACATCCGCCATGTCCTTCTTTCATATCCGCAACATCGCCAAACTCAGACCCTCTCTCACGCCTCCCGCTGCTGAAAGACTCATCCATGCCTTCATCTCCTCCCGACTGGACTACTGCAACTCACTTCTCCTTGGCATCAGCTCCACCTACATCAACCGACTCCAACTGGTCCAGAACGCAGCCGCCCGACTCATCACCCACACCAAATCCTGGCATCACATCACTCCAGTCCTCAAACAACTTCACTGGCTTCCCATCTCCCACCGGATCACCTACAAAATCCTGGTCCTCACCTACAAAGCCCTCCACCATCTGGCCCCCCCCATATCTCACTGACCTCCTCTCCCCCTACCGACTCTCACGGTCCCTCAGATCCACATCAGCCGGTCTCCTCTCCATCCACAAGTCCAACCTCCGCAGTTTTGGGGACAGAGCCTTCTCCAGGGCAGCTCCCAGGCTCTGGAACTCCCTCCCCCAACTGATCCACAATTCCGTGTCCCTCACCAACTTCCAACCCTCACGACATTCTTGCCATAGAGGGAGTACAGAGAAGGTTCACCAGACTGATCAGAGGGCAGTGGAGGCCGGTTCTCCGTTTGCTTTCAAGAGAGAGCTAGATAGGGCTCTTAAAGATAGCGGAGTCAGGGGATATGGGGAGAAGGCAGGAACGGGGTACTGATTGGGGATGATCAGCCACGATCACATTGAATGGCGGTGCTCACTCGAAGGGCCGAATGGCCTCTACTCCTGCACCTATTGTCTATGTTTGTGTGTGTGTGTGTGTGTGTGTGCGTGTGTGTGTGTGTGCGTGTGTGTGTGTGTGTGTGTGTGTGTGCGTGTGTGTGTGTGTGTGTGTGTGCGTGTGTGTGCGTGCGTGCGTGTGTGTGCGTGCGTGTGTGTGTGTGTGTGTGTGTGTGTGTGTGCGTGTGTGTGTGTGCGTGTGTGTGTGTGTGTGCGTGCGTGTGTGTGTGTGTGTGCGTGTGTGTGTGTGCGCGTATGCGCGTGTGTGTGTGTGTGTGTGCGTGTGTGTGTGTGTGCGTGTGTGTGTGTGCGCGTATGCGCGTGTGTGTGTGTGTGTGTGTGTGTGTGTGTGCGTGTGTGTGCGTGCGTGTGTGCGTGCGTGTGTGTGTGTGTGTACATGTGCTAATACTGCCCCGGTTGCGTGATGGACAGACCGCATACTATAACCGTGGGAGGAAACCGGAGCACCCGGTGAAAACCCACGCAGGTCACGGGGAGACCGTGCAAACTCCGCACAGACAGCTGCGGCAACGGCTCCCCCCCCCCCGTCCACCTTCTGGCCGGGATCCGCAGCCCGTTAAACATTTCCCTCAGAGCCGGATCTGGCGGGAGTCGCTGAAGTACGTGGAGCCCGTGTCTGCAACCATTCGATATGACGAGGTCCTTGAACAAGGAACACAATGTCTTCTCGGCACGCCAGTCCCAAGTGTCATTGGGACATTGTTGATTAGTAACGCTTTATCGCAGAAAGTCGCAGCCTGTACAGTACATAGAGATACAAAAACTGCAACAGTTCAGTTCAGTTTCATTTGCCACTAGACCACCTGCAGACCCGTAGGGTCTGTGTCGCCAATGCATGATAACACAAGGTGATACGGGACAATACAATACAATTTATTTGTCACTTGAACCTCATAGAGGCTCAAGTGAAATGTTGTTTCTGCAGTCATACATACAAGAAAAAAAAAGACCCAAGACACAACACAATTTACACAGACATCCATCACAGCGCATCTCCACCTCATATGCTGCAACTTTCAGCTGTTAAGACGTTTCTAAGCAACAAATGTAGATATATATATATAGACGGTAGACAAAAATGCTGGAGAAACTCAGTGGGTGCAGCAGCATGTATGGAGCGAAGGAAATAGGCAACGTTTCGGGCCGAAACCCTTGGTTGGACAGGGCTAGATGCAGGAAGATTGTTCCCGATGTTCGGAGAAGTCCAGGACAAGGGGTCACAGTTTAAGGATAAGGGGGAAATCTTTTAGGACCGAGATGAGGAAAACATTTTTTTTTCACACACACAGAGAGTGGTGAATCTGTGGAATTCTCTGCCACAGAAGGTAGTTGAGGCCACACAGTTCATTGGGTATATTTAAGAGGGAGTTAGATGTGGCCCTTGTGGCTGAAGGGATCAGGGGGTATGGAGAGAAGGCAGGGATGGGATACTGAGTTGGATGATCAGCCATGACCATATTGAATGGCGGTGCAGGCTCGAAG
Source organism: Leucoraja ocellata (assembly GCA_036785375.1). NCBI lineage: Eukaryota > Metazoa > Chordata > Chondrichthyes > Rajiformes > Rajidae > Leucoraja > Leucoraja ocellata. Next base: position 25,376 of record JAWMAR010002898.1, read on the forward strand.
GGCCGAATTGCAGGAAGATTGCTCCCGATGTTGGGGAAGTCCAGGACAAGGGGTCACAGCTTAAGGATAAGGGGGAAATCCTTTAAAACCGAGATGAGAAGAACTTTTTTCACACAGAGAGTGGTGAATCTCTGGAATTCTCTGCCACAGAGGGTAGTTGAGGCCACACAGGTCATTGGCTATATTTAAGAGGGAGTTAGATGTGGCCCTTGTGGCTAAAGGGATCAGGGGGTATGGAGAGAAGGCAGGTACGGGATACTGAGTTGGATGATCAGCCATGATCATATTGAATGGCGGTGCAGGCTCGAAGGGCCGAATGGCCTCTACTCCTGCACCTAATTTCTATGTTTCTATGTTTCTATCAGTACCCCGTTCCTGCCTTCTCCCCATATCCCCTGACTCCGCTATCTTTAAGAGCCCTATCTAGCTCTCTCTTGAAAGCATCCAGAGAACCGGCCTCCACCGCCCTCTGTGAGGCAGAGAATTCCACAGACTCACCACTCTCTGGGTGAAAAAGTGTTCCGTTCTAAATGGCTTACCCCTTATTCTTAAACTGTGTGTGTGTGTGTGTGGCCCCTGGTTCTGGACTCCCCCAACATCGGGAACATGTTTCCTGCCTCTAGCGTGTCCAAACCCTTAATATTCTTAGGTGGGCAAAAATGCTGGAGAAACTCAGCGGGTGAGGCAGCATCTATGGAGCGAAGGAAATAGGCGACGTTTCAGTTCGAGACCCTTCCTCAGACTGTTCAATAAAAATCCCTCTCATCCTTCTAAACTCCAGAGTTATTCTTAAACTGTGTGTGTGTGTGTGGCCCCTGGTTCTGGACTCCCCCAACACCAGGAACATGTTTCCTGCCTCTAGCGTGTCCAAACCCTTAACAATCTCATATATGTTTCAATGAGATACCCACTCATCCTTCTAAACACCAGAGTGTACAAGCCCAGCCTCACATAGAAACATAGACAATAGGTGCAGGAGTAGAGGCCATTCGGCCCTTCGAGCCTGCACCGCCATTCAATATGATCATGGCTGATCATCCAACTCAGTATCCTGTACCTGCCTTCTCTCCATACCCCCTGATCCCTTTAGCCACAAGGGCCACATCTAACTCCCTCTTAAATATAGACAATGAACTGTGTGGCCTCAACTACCTTCTGTGGCAGAGAATTCCACAGATTCACAATTCTCTGTGTGTGAAAAAAAAAGTTTTCCTCCAAGATTTCCCCCATGTTTCCTGCCTCTAGCGTGTCCAAACCCTTAACAATCTCATATATGTTTCAATGAGATGCCCTCTCATCCTTCTAAACTCCACAGAGTGTACAAGCCCACAGCCGCTCCATTCTCTCAGCATATGACAGTCCCGCCATCCCGGGAATTAACCTGGTGAACCTACGCTGGGCTCCCTCAATAGCTAGAACGTCCTTCCCCAAATTAGGGGACAAAAGTTTGTGCTGAAGGGATAGGTTCGGTGTTGTAGCACTCTGTGACTCGATATTTCGTGACACAAATCTAACCCAGCAGATTATTAATCTGCTGGTTCCATATGAAAAGGTTTGAGTATACGACCTGCCCACATCCTGGTGCAGGAGCTGAAGGCAGGACAATGAGAATGCTACTCCAGACGCTCGGAGTTTTGGTGTTAGTCCTCACCCACGAGAAGGTGGTAGCAGGATTTCCAGCGGGTCAGTGACATCGAAGGGTATCGGTAAGGTCGGATGACCCCGGTGCAATATTCCACCACTCACCCGATCCCCCAACGCTAGCCATTCCGCCAACGCAATATTCCACCCCTCACCCGATCCCCCAATGCGAGCCGTTCCCGCGACGCCATATTCCACCACTCACCCGATCCCCCAACGCTATATTCCACCACTCACCCGATCCCCCAAATGCAAACCGTTCCCTCGACGCCATATTCCACCACTCACCCGATCCCCCAACGCTATATTCCACCACTCACCCGATCCCCCAAACGCAAGCCGTTCCCTCAACGAAATACTCCACCCCTCACCCGATCCCCCCACGCAATATTCCATCACTCACCTGATCCCCCAAACGCAGGCCATTCCCCCAACGCAATATTCCACCCCTCACCCGATCCCCCAACGCAATATTCCACCACTCACCCGATCGCCCAAACGCAAGCCGTTCCCTCAACAAAATATTCCGCCCCTCACCCGATCCCCCAATGCGAGCCGTTCCCTTGACGCAATATTCCACCACTCACCCGATCCCCCAAATACGAGCCGTTCCCTCGACGCCATATTCCACCACTCACCCGATCCCCCAACCCGAGCCGTTCCCCCAACGCAATATTCCACCACTCACCCGATCCCCCAACGCGAGCCGTTCGTTCAACGCCATATTCCACCACTCACCCGATCCCCCAACGCGAGCCGTTCCCTCAACAAAATACTCCACCCCTCACCCGATCCCCAATGCAAGCCATTCCCCCTAACGCAATATTCCACCACTCACCCGATCCCCCAAATGCAAGCTGTTTCCTCAACGAAATACTCCACCCCTCACCCGATCCCCCAACGCAAGCTGGTTCTGGACATCGGGACCATGTTTCTTGCCTCTCGCATGTCCAAACCCTTAATAATCTTAGATATTCTCCCCATATCCCTCGATTCCGTTAGCAGTTCCTCCGGTCAATGTTTTTTTTGTCCCCCCCCCCCAATTCCAGTCACGCTCGTCGTGTGCGCCAATCGCAACGCGCACTGTCGACCGGCCACGTGCGCGGCAGGCGAGATTAAAATGGCGGATCCATGTTTCTTCTTCTACATCTGTTGCTTGCCGAAGTAGGAACACGGCAAACCGACTTCGGGCGGAGACCGACGCCAACACCGAGAGGGGGAGCCACCCCCACCACCCCCGCTGCCCTGCGCGCCAAGCGCCACTTGTCTCTCGAAGGGCCGCACGCAGAACAGCGGGAATAAAATTCCTCTCATCTCTCTTTCCGCCTTGTCTTGTAATTTGCAAAATGGTGGAGTAACTCAGCGGGACGGACAGCGGGACTTCGCGAAGGGCCTGTCCCAGTTGGCCGCCATTTGCGTCTAATTTACGCGTCGTGACACGTGGGTGACGCATGCATTGCGCACGGTGAGGCGTGGAATCGCATGCGGTGGCGCCTGGTATCGTGCGGCTTCAGGATTTAGTTCAGTAACGAAATCCTCGCGCTCCACCTGCGTGACATATCGAACACGCACGCTGACGCACTGACATCGCGACATCTCACGTGTATCGCGTGGTGACGTGTGGTTACGTCACCCGTGTGTCAACGTCCTTACGTCAAAGTCGTGCCGCGGGCCGCAGTGTATTATAATGATGTCACGCGTGATTTCGCGCGACGTTGCGAATCACGGCACGATGACCTATTTTACATACGACGCCTAAATGAGGCGCAAATGACGGCCAAGTGGGACAGGCCCTTCACTCAGCGGGACGGGCAGCAGTCACACGTGATTTTTGACGCATCAGGTCACCGAAAAATACGCGTCGTGGCGCGGCGTGACAACATGTTGGCGCGCGCCGTTTTATCGAGTGTCGCGACTTTTTGTTTTGTCGCTGCTGGATTTTGAAACGTTCAAAATCTTTCGCCGACCCTGAAATGACGAAAGAATCGCCAACTCGGACAGGCCCTTTAAAGTTCATAGCATAAGTGATAGGGGCAGAATTAGGCCATTCAGCCCATCAGAATGGTCAAATTCCTAAAAGAACATCCTTTCATTCTGAGGCTGTGACCTCTGGTCCTAGACTCTAGACTCTCCCACGAGTGGAAACATCCTCTCCACATCCACTCTATCCGGGCCTTTCACTGTTCGGTGAAGTTACAATGAGGTACCCGCTCATCCTTCTAAACTCCAGCGAGTACAGCAGGCCCAGCGCCGTTGAACGCTCATCGTACGTTGACCCACTCATTCCTGGGATGGTTCTTGTAAAACCTCCTCTGGGCCCTCTCCAGAGCCGGCACGTCCTTCCTCAAAGGGGGGGAGTCTCAGTCTACCCCACGACAGAAGGGAGAGGAGTTGTACGGTTTGATAGCCACGGGGGGGGGGGGGGGGGGGGGGAAGAAGGATCTCCTGTGGCGTTCTTGGTGGGACCAGTCTGTTGCTGAAGGTGCTCCTCAGGTTGACCAGTGTCACGGAGGGGGTGTGAGCTGTATTGTCCAGGATGCTCCGCCATTTTGAGGAGCATCCCTTGCTCCGCCATTTTGAGGAGCATCCCTCGCTCCACCATTTTGAGGAGCATCCCTCGCTCCGCCATTTTGAGGAGCATCCCTCGCTCCACCATTTTGAGGAGCATCTCTCGCTCCACCATTTTGAGGAGCATCCCTCGCTCCACCATTTTGAGGAGCACCTCTCGCTCCGCCATTTTGAGGAGCATCCCTCGCTCCGCCATTTTGAGGAGCATCCCTCGCTCCGCCATTTTGAGGAGCACCCCCCTCGCTCCGCCATTTTGAGGAGCATCCCTCGCTCCGCCATTTTGAGGAGCACCCCCTCGCTCCGCCATTTTGAGGAGCATCCTCACCTCTGAGACCAACCTCCCGTGAATCTGACACCAACTCCAGCTCCGCACCCAGGACGGGGCCAGCCTTCCTGACGAGTTCGTTGATCAGAGGACACAGGTTTAAGGTGAAGGGGGAAAAGATTTAATAGGAATCTGAGGGGTAACTTTTTCCACACAGAGGGTGGTGGGTGTATGGAACGATAGGGCTCTAGGGGCTAGTGGAATCAAGGGATACTGGGAGAAGGCAGGCATGGGTTATTGATTGGGGACGATCAGCCATGATCACATTGAATGGCGGTGCTGGCTCGAAGGGCTGAATGGCCTCTACTCCTGCACCTATTGTCTATTTTTCTATGATAAGAAGTGAATGAGTGGGCAAGTTGGGCTGAAGGGCCTGTTTCTACACTGTATCACTCTGTGGCTAGTGTAGCTGGGGCATGTTGGCCAGTATGGACAAGTTGGGCTGAAGGGCCTCTTTCCACACTGTCTCACTCTGTGACTAGTGTAGCTGGGACATGTTGGCTAGTATGGACAAGTTGGGCCAAAGGGCCTGTTTCCACAATGTATCACTCTCTGTGACTCCAATTGGGTGGGTATTAGTTAAACATTTACCTCTGAAACGGATCACCTTTGTCTCCAATGCAGTCCAGCCCTATCTTACACAATTATTCGTTAAACTCGCTGCCTTATACGATTATCCATTAATCTCTGTTGGTTATCTATGTGGAGTTTAAAGTCAGTCCCCGCGACAGAGAATATCTCCCTGGCAAGCCAGGTCAACGTCAACAAAAGACTCGGGCAAACACACTTGAACTGTCAACGTTAGGCAAAGAATTCCACAGATTTGCCACCCTCTGAGTGAAGAAATTCCTTCTTGTCTCAATACAATAGACAATAGGTGCAGAGTAGAGGCCATTCGGCCCTTCAAGCCAGCACCGTCATGCAATCATAGAAACATAGAAACATAGAAATTAGGTGCAGGAGTAGAGGCCATTCGGCCCTTCGAGCCTGCACCGCCATTCAATATGATCATGGCTGATCATCCAACTCAGTATCCCGTACCTGCCTTCTCTCCATACCCCTGATCATGGCTGATCATCCAAATCAGTACCCCGTTCCTGCCTTCTTCCCATAAGAACTCCATCTAACTCTCTCTTGAAAGTATCCAGAGAACCGACCTCTGGGGCAGAGAATTCCACAGACTCACAACTCTCTGGGTGAAAAAATATTTCCTCATCTCCGTTCTAAATGGCTTACAATAGACAATAGACAATAGGTGCAGGAGTAGAGGCCATTCGGCCCTTCGAGCCCGCACCATTCGCCATTCAATATGATCATGGCTGATCATCCAACTCAGTATCCCATCCCTGCCTTCTCTCAATACCCCCTGATCCCTTTAGCCACAAGGGCCACATCTAACTCCCTCTTAAATATAGCCAATGAACTGGCCTCGACTACCCTCTGCGGCAGAGAGTTCCAGACACTCACCACTCTCTGTGTGAAAAAAGTTCTTCTCATGACGGTTTTAAAGGATTTCCCCCTTATCCTTAAGCTGTGACCCCTTGTCCTGGACTTCCCCAACATCGGGAACAATCTTCCTGCATCTAGCCTGTCAACCCCTTAAGAATTGTGTAAGTTCCTATAAGATCCCCTCTCAATCTCCTAAATTCTAGAGAGTATAAACCGAGTCTATCCAGTCTTTCTTCGTAAGACAGTCCTGCCATCCCAGGAATCAGTCTGGTGAACCTTCTCTGCACTCCCTCTATGGCAATAATGTCTTTCCTCAGATTTGGAGACCAAAACTATACGCCATACTCCAGGTGTGGTCTCACAAGACCCTGTACAACTGCAGTAGAACCTCCCTGCTCCTATACTCAAATCCTCTATGGCAAGAATGTCTTTCCTCAGATTAGGAGACCAAAACTGTACGCAATACTCCAGGTGTGGTCTCACCAAGACCCTGTACAACTGCAGTAGAACCTCCCTGCTCCTATACTCAAATCCTCTATGGGAAGAATGTCTTTCCTCAGATTAGGAGACCAAAACTGTACGCAATACTCCAGGTGTGGTCTCACCAAGACCCTGTACAACTGCAGTAGAACCTCCCTGCTCCTATACTCAAATCCTCTATGGCAAGAATGTCCTTCCTCAGATTAGGAGACCAAAACTGTACGCAATACTCCAGGTGTGGTCTCACCAAGACCCTGTACAACTGCAGTAGAACCTCCCTGCTCCTATACTCAAATCCTCTATGGCAAGAATGTCTTTCCGCAGATTAGGAGACCAAACTGTACGCAATACTCCAGGTGTGGTCTCACCAAGACCCTGTACACTGCACAGTAGAACCTCCCTGCTCCTATACTCAAATCCTCTATGGCAAGAATGTCTTTCCTCAGATTAGGAGACCAAAACTGTACGCAATACTCCAGGTGTGGTCTCACCATGACTCTGTACAACTGCAGTAGAACCTCCCTGCTCTCTACTCAAATCCTCTACGGCAAGAATGTCCTTCCTCAGATTAGGAGACCAAAACTGTACGCAATACTCCAGGTGTGGTCTCACCAAGACCCTGTACAACTGCAGTAGAACCTCCCTGCTCCTATACTGAAATCCTCTATGGCAAGAATGTCCTTCCGCAGATTAGGAGACCAAAACTGTACGCAATACTCCAGGTGTGGTCTCACCAAGACCCTGTACAACTGCACAGTAGAACCTCCCTGCTCCTATACTCAAATCCTCTATGGCAAGAATGTCTTTCCTCAGATTAGGAGACCAAAACTGTACGCAATACTCCAGGTGTGGTCTCACCAAGACCCTGTACAACTGCAGTAGAACCTCCCTGCTCCTAGACTCAAATCCTTTTGCTATGAATGCTAACATACCATTCACTTTTTTCACTGCCTGCTGCACCTGCATTCCTACTTTCAATGAGTCTGAAGAAGGGTTTCGGCCCGAAACGTTGCCTATTTCCTTCAGGGTTTCGGCCCGAAACGTTGCCTATTTCCTTCGCTCCATAGATGCTGCTGCACCCGCTGAGTTTCTCCAGCTTTTTTTGTGTAACCTGCCTACTTTCAATGACTGGTGTACCATGGCACCCAGGTCTCGTTGCATCTCCCCTTTCCCTAAATCGCCCACCATTCAGATAATAGTGTTGAGTTCTTTATTTTATCGTATGGTTATATGGTAACCACATTTTACTGTGCAACTTGCACATGTGACAAATAAATGTTTAAGAAGGAACTGCAGATGCTGGATAATCGAAGGTAGACAAAAGCACCCAGACACTGATGAGGAAGGAGGCGTGAGTGAGAGATGTCGGGAGGTGGAGAGATCGAACGGCCACCATCGAGGTGTTCCTTCGGATTCGGGGCGCACCGCTGCCGTCCGACAGCCGCTCATTCCTCCGCCCTCAGGCAACAGGTGAAGCGAAGGATACACGGCACCTTGCCGTCTACTTCGCCGTGTGACACACGCTCATCCGACACGTCCCCTCGCCACCGTAGCACGTGAAAAACCGGGCTGAAACACAAACGGGGGGACGCATAAGGAAATGACTGCGGACGCTCAAAAAACCTCTTCACCTATGACTGCACACCTGTACATGGTACTAACACCATCATCAAGCATGCAGATGATACAACGGTGATTGGCCTCATCAGCAACAACGATGAGCTGGCCTACAGGGAGGAGGTCCAGCACTTAGCAGCATGGTGCGCTGACAACAACCTGGCCCTTAACTCCAAGAAGACCAAGGAGCTCATTGTAGACTTCAGGAAGTCCAGAGGCGGCACGCACCCCCCATCCACATTAACGGGACGTGTTTCCAGCTTCAGGTTCCTGGGAGTCAACATTTGAGTATAGGAGCAGGGAGGTTCTACTGCAGTTGTACAGGGTCTTGGTGAGACCACACCTGGAGTATTGCGTACATTTTTGGTCTCCTAATCTGAGGAAAGACATTCTTGCCGTAGAGGATTGGAGTATAGGAGCAGGGAGGTTCTACTGCAGTTGTACAGGGTCTTGGTGAGACCACACCTGGAGTATTGCGTACAGTTTGGTCTCCAAATCTGAGGAAGGACATTATGCCATAGAGGGAGTGCAGAGACGTTCAACAGACTGATTCCTGGGATGTCAGGACTGTCTTATGAAGAAAGACGGGATAGACTTGGTTTATACTCTCTAGAATTTAGAAGATTGAGGGGGATCTTATAGAAACTTACAAAATTCTTAAGGGGTTGGACAGGCTAGATGCAGGAAGATTGTTCCCGATGTTAGGGAAGTCCAGGACAAGGGGTCACAGCTTAAGGATAAAGGGGAAATCCTTTAAAACCGAGATGAGAAGAACTTTTTTCACACAGAGAGTGGTGAATCTCTGGAACTCTCTGCCACAGAGGGTAGTTGAGGCCAGTTCATTGGCTATATTTAAGAGGGAGTTAGATGTGGCCCTTGTGGCTAAGGGGATCAGGGGGTATGGAGAGAAGGCAGGTACGGGATACTGAGTTGGATGATCAGCCATGATCATATGAATGGCCGTGCAGGCTCGAAGGGCCGAATGGCCTCTACTCCTGCACCTAATTTCTATGTTTCTATGTTTCTATCTCTGATGACCCCTCTTGGACCCACAATACCTCTACTCTGATCAAGAAGGCTCATCAGCGTCTCTTCTTCCTGAGGAGACTGAAGAAGGTCCATCTGTCTCCTCAGATCCTGGTGAACTTCTACCGCTGCACCATCGAGAGCATCCTTACCAACTGCATCACAGTATGGTATGGCAACTGCTCTGTCTCCGACGGAAGGCATTGCAGAGGGTGGTGAAAATTGCCCAACGCATCACCGATTCCTCGTCCCCTCCATTGAGTCTGTCCAAAGCAAGCGCTGTCTGCGGAGGGCGCTCAGCATCGCCAAGGACTGCTCTCACCCCAACCATGGACTGTTTACCATCCGGGAGGCGCTACAGGTCTCTCCGTTGCCGAACCAGCAGGTCGAGGAACAGCTTCTTCCCGGCGGCTGTCACTCTACTCAACAACGTACCTCGGTGACTGCCAATCACCCCCCCACCCCCCCGGACACTTATTATTATTTATTCAAATCGTTTGCTATGTCGCTCTTCCAGGGAGATGCTAAATGCATTTCGTTGTCTCTGTACTGTACACTGACAATGACAATTAAAATTGAAATTGAATCTGAAACGCCCGGAGGAACTCAGCGGGTCGGGCAGCATCTGTGGAGCGAAGGAAATAGGCGACGTTTCGGGTCGAGACCCTTCTTCAGACCCAAAAACATCGCCCATTCCTTCTCTCCAGAGATGCTGCCCAACCCGCTGAGTTACGCGGCATTTTGTAACCCAGCATCTGCAGTCCCCGCCCGACACATATTCACACCCTCGACTCTCAACGAACAATAGACAATAAACAATAGGTGCAGGAGTAGAGGCCATTCGGCCCTTCGAGCCTGCACCGCCATTCAATGTGATCACGGCTGATGGCAATAATGGCAATAATGTCCTTCCTCAGATTTGGAGACCAAAACTGTACGCAATACTCCAGGTGGTCTCACCAAGACCCTGTACAACTGCAGTAGAACCTCCTGCTCCTATACTCAAATCCTCTACGGCAAGAATGTCTTTCCTCAGATTAGGAGACCAAACTGTACGCAATACTCCAGGTGTGGTCTCACCAAGACCCTGTACAACTGCAGTAGAACCTCCCTGCTCCTATACTCTAATCCTCTATGGCAAGAATGTCTTTCCTCAGATTAGGAGACCAAAACTGTACGCAATACTCCAGGTGTGGTCTCCCAAGACCCTGTACAACTGCAGTAGAAC
>JAWMAR010002898.1:35909-62657 GCA_036785375.1 Leucoraja ocellata
CCTTAAGAGTTTGTAAGTTTCTATAAGATCCCCCCTCAATCTTCTAAATTCTAGAGAGTATAAACCAAGTCTATCCAGTCTTTCTCCTTCAAGTTGGGCTGAAGGGCCTGTTTCCAAGCTCAGCGACTTAATGACTTTCAAGTTGTTGCTTTAATTTACACAAAGGGCTCCTTCTGTGTATATCAAACCAGAACGATCCCTTTTTGGGGAAAGGGAAACACAAAATTGGAAAAACACAGGCAGGATATTAAAAAACGCTGGCCTGTAAAACTTCTGAAATCCAGATGGTTCACAAACTCAGAGCGGCAAAGAGATTGGGGTTTTGAATGAGTGTAGAGAGGTGGGAAACATTAGTTTAGTGATGTGCAGCGTAGGTTCACCAGATCGATCCCTGGGATGGCGGGACTGTCATATGAGGAAAGATTGAAAAGACTAGGCTTGTATTCACTGGAGTTTAGAAGGATGAGTGGGGGGGATCTTATAGAAACATATAAAATTATAAAAGGACTGGACAAGCTAGATGCAGGAAAACTGTTCCCAATGTTGGGCGAGTCCAGAACCAGGGGCCACACACAGTCTTAGAATAAAGGGGAGGTCATTTAAGACTGAGGTGAGGAAAAACCTTTTCAGTTGTGAATTTGTGGAATTCCCTGCCACAGAGGGCAGTGGAGGCCAAGTCACTGGATGGATTTAAGAGAGTTAGTTAGATAGAGCTCTAGGGGCTAGTGGAGTCAAGGGATATGGGGAGAAGGCAGGCACGGGTTATTGATTGGGGACGATCAGCCATGATCGCAATGAATGGCGGTGCTGGTGCTGGCTCGAAGGGCCGAATGGCCTCCTCCTCCACCTATTGTCTATGTTTCTATGAACTGCAGATGCGGGAATGACTGTGAGCAGATTTTCCCCCCGTATCTACGGAGGGGTGTGTCGACTCTGGAGAGAGCTCAGAGGGGGTTTACAAGAATGACCCCAGGACTGAGTGGGTTAACGTACGCTGGGCCTGTACTCGCTGGAGTTTAGAAGGATGAGGGGGGACCTCATTGAAACTCGCAGAATAGTGAAGGAGTGGATGTGGAGAGGATGTTTCCACTAGTGGGAGAGTCTAGAGTCTAGGACTAGAGGGCACAGCCTCAGAATTAAAGGACGTTCCTTTGGGAAGGAGATGAGGAGGAATTTCTTCAGCCAGAGGGTGGTGAATCTGTGGGATTCCTTGCTACATACGGCTGTGGAGGCCACAAGTCAGTGGATGTTTTTAAGGCAGAGATGGATAGATTCTTGAGTCAGGGGTTATGGGGAGAAGGCAGGAGAATGGGGTTAGGTGGGAGAGATAGATCAGCCATGATTGAATGGCGGAGTAGACTTGAAACATAGAAACATAGATACATAGACAATAGGTGCAGGAGTAGAGGCCATTCGGCCCTTCGAGCCTGCACCACCATTCAATATGATCATGGCTGATCATCCAACTCAGTATCCCATCCCTGCCTTCTCTCCATACCCCCTGATCCCCTTAGCCACAAGGGCCACATCTAACTCCCTCTTAAATATAGCCAATGAACTGTGTGGCCTCAACTACCCTCTGTGGCAGAGAGTTCCACAGATTCACCACTCTCTGTGTGAAAAAAGTTCTTCTCATCTCGGGTTTTAAAGGATTTCCCCCTTATCCTTAAGCTGTGACCCCTTGTCCTGGACTTCCCCAACATCGGGAACAATCTTCCTGCATCTAGCCTGTCCAACCCCTTAAGAATTTTGTAAGTTTCTATAAGATCCCCCCTCAATCTCCTAAATTCTAGAGAGTATAAACCAAGTCTATCCAGTCTTTCTTCATAAGACAGTCCTGACATCCCAGGAATCAGTCTGGTGAACCGTCTCTGCACTCCCTCTATGGCAGGAAAATCACTCCCTCCCTCCTAACCCCATTCTCCTGCCTTCTCCCCATAACCCCTGACACCCGCACTGATCAAGAATCTATCTACTGTGTTTAAGAAGGAACTGCAGATGCTGGAAAATCGAAGGTGGACAAAAATGCTGGAGAAATTCAGCGGGTGCAGCAGCATCTATGGAGCGAAGGAAATAGGCAACGTTTCGGGCCGAAACCCTTCGGGTTTCAACCCGAAACGTTGCCTATTTCCTTTGGGTTTCGGCAATGTCCTTCCTCAGATTTGGTCCTCAGATGGGCCGAATGGCCTAATTCTGCTCCTATCACCCACGGCCTTATGAACTCAGCGGGTCAGGCAGCATCTCTGGAGAGAAGGAATAGGAAACATTCCTGGATGGGGGAACTTCAGACTCCACTCAAAACAAAACGCCACAAAAGCCTTGTTCACGTTTTAGTTTTTGGACAGCTGTCCTAAAAAAAAAAAAGCCTTTCGAGTTCTGGCCGGGGGTGGGGGGGGGGGGGGGGGGGTGGGGAGCTCTGGAAGGAATTGGAGTGTTCCAGACCACCAGAGTGTGAAACAAAGACTCCAGAGCAGTACGCAGCGGAATGTTGGGGCCCTGCATCTTGTCGAGGTTTCAAAGGCCAGTTATTCGCTGGGTGAAATCAAAGCCAGCTGTTTCCTGTGATGTGCAGATCACCAGGCAGCAGGGATATGTTAAATCCAGCAAACCCAGCGAGCTGTGCCAAAGGGCCCATCTGAGAAACCACTTTGGAAAAAATGGTGCATTTTTAAATTTTAAAATGCAATCCCACCTTCTAGTCAATAGACAATAGATAATAGTCTGAAGAAGGGTTTCGGCCCGAAACGTCGCCTATTTCCTTCGCTCCATAGATGCTGCTGCACCCGCTGAGTTTCTCCAGCAATTCTGTGTACATTAGATAATAGACACTAGCTATTCTTTACTGCCATATAAATTGTTTCACCTTTCAGATGAGAAAAATAATTCTCTCTCAACTACCACTACCAACACTGGATTATGCTGATATTGTCTATCAGAATACATTTGATAGGAAAAGGGGAGATGCAGCGAGACCTGGGTGTCATGGTACACCAGTCATTGAAAGTAGGCAAAAAAAGCTGGAGAAACTCAGCGGGTGCAGCAGCAGTCTGAAGAAGGGTTTCAGCCCGAAACGTTGCCTATTTCCTTCGCTCCATAGATGCTGCTGCACCCGCTGAGTTTCTCCAGCATTTTTGTGTACCTTCGATTCTCCAGCATCTGCAGTTCTTAAATATTGAAAGTAGGCATGCAGGTGCAGCAGGCAGTGAAGAAAGCGAATGGTATGTTAGCATTCATAGCAAAAGGATTTGAGTATAGGAGCAGGGAGGTTCTACTGCTGTTGTACAGGGTCTTGGTGAGACCACACCTGGAGTATTGCGTACAGTTTTGGTCTCCTAATCTGAGGAAGGACATTCTTGCCACAGAGGGAGTACAGAGAAGGTTCACCAGACTGATTCCTGGGATGTCAGGACTGTCTTATGAAGAAAGACTGGATAGACTTGGTTTATACTCTCTAGAATTTAGGAGATTGAGAGGGGATCTTATAGAAATTTACAAAATTCTTAAGGGGTTGGACAGGCTAGATGCAGGAAGATTGCTCCCGATGTTGGGGAAGTCCAGGACAAGGGGTCACAGCTTAAGGAAATCCTTTAAAACCGAGACGAGGAGAACTTTTTTCACACAGAGAGTGGTGAATCTCTGGAACTCTCTGCCACAGAGGGTAGTTGAGGCTAGTTCATTGGCTATATTTAAGAGGGAGTTAGATGTGGCCCTTGTGGCCAAGGGGATCAGAGGGTATGGAGAGAAGGCAGGTACGGGATACTGAGTTGGATGATCAGCCATGATCATATTGAATGGCGGTGCAGGCTCGAAGGGCCGAATGGCCTACTCCTGCACCTAATTTCTATGTTTCTATGTTTCTATAATAGTCTGAAGAAGTTAGCATCTCTGGAGCGACGTTTTGGGTCGAAATCTGTCCCGCTGAGTTACTCCAGCATTTTGTGTCTGCCATGTACCTGTATAAATGTCTCTTAAACGTTGCAATAGTCCCCGCCTCAACTACCTCCTCCGGCAGCTCGTTCCGTATACCCACCACCCTCTTTCCCCCCGTCTCACCTTAAATCTGTGGAATTCTTTGCCACAGACGGCTGTGGATGCCAACATGGACATTGTTAAGGCAGAGATAGATAGACAAAAATTCTGGAGAAACTCAGCGGGTGCAGCAGCATCTATGGAGCGAAGGAAATAGGCAACGTTTCAGGCCGAAACCCCAAAGGAAATAGGCAACGTTTCGGGTTGAAACCCGAAGGGTTTCGGCCCGAAACGTTGCCTATTTCCTTCGCTCCATAGATGCTGCTGCACCCGCTGAGTTTCTCCAGCAATTCTGTGTACAATAGATAATAGACACTAGCTATTCTTTACTGCCATGTAAATTGTTTCACCTTTCAGATGAGAAAAAGAATTCTCTCTCAACTACTACTTTCGGTCGCCCCAATTATAGGAAGGATGTCAACAAAATAGAGAGAGTACAGAGGAGATTTACTAGAATGTTGCCTGGGTTTCAGCAACTAAGTTACAGAGATAGGTTGAATAAGTTAGGTCTTTATTCCCTGGAGCGCAGAAGGTTAAGGGGGGGACTTGATCGAGGTCTTTAAAATGATGAGAGGGATAGACAGAGTTGACGTGGACAAGCTTTTCCCTTTGAGAATAGGGAAGATTCAAACGAGAGGACATGACTTCAGAATTAAGGGACAGAAGTTTAGGGGTAACATGAGGGGGAACTTCTTTACTCAGAGAGTGGTAGCGGTGTGGAATGAGCTTCCAGTGGAAGTGGTGGAGGCAGGTTCGTTGGTATCATTTAAAAATAAATTGGATAGGCATATGGATGAGAAGGGAATGGAGGGTTATGGTATGAGTGCAGGCAGGTGGGACTAAGGGGAAAAAACATTTGTTCGGCACGGACTTGTAGGGCCGAGATGGCCTGTTTCCGTGCTGTAATTGTTATATGGTTACTACCAACACTGGATTATGCTGATATTGTCTATCAGAATACATTTGATACACATCTTCAACCCCTTAATGTAGTTTATAATAGTCTTTGCAGATTTATTTTAATGTGTGCATATATAACTCACCAATGTTCTATGTATGAAACTCTAAACTGGTTATACCCCCATGCTGGAAGAACCTTCCACTGGTTCCAGTTCATCTTTAAATGCATCCACCTCAATTACCTTCCTTATTTAAAACAAGATCTATTACCATACAGACCCTCATATTATCTAAATGGTGGCCGACTAGGAAAAGGGGAGATGCAGCGAGACCTGGGTGTCATGGTACACAGTCATTGAAAGTAGGCATGCAGGTGCAGCAGGCAGTGAAGAAAGCCAATGGTATGTTGGCTTTCATAGCAAAAGGATTTGAGTATAGGAGCAGGGAGGTTCTACTGCAGTTGTACAGGGTCTTGGTGAGACCACACCTGGAGTATTGCGTACAGTTTTGGTCTCCAAATCTGAGGAAGGACATTCTTGCCACAGAGGGAGTACAGAGAAGGTTCACCAGACTGATTCCTGGATGCCAGGACTGTCTTATGAAGAAAGACTGGATAGACTTGGTTTATACTCTCTAGAATTTAGGAGATTGAGAGGGGGATCTTATAGAAACTTACAAAATTCTTAAGGGGTTGGACAGGCTAGATGCAGGAAGATTGCTCCCGATGTTGGGGAAGTCCAGGGACAAGGGGCCACACAGCTTAAGGATAAGGGGGAAAACCCTTTAAAACCGAGATGAGAAGAACTTTTTTACACACAGAGAGTGGTGAATCTCTGGAACTCTCTGCCACAGAGGGTAGTCGAGGCCACAGTTCATTGGCTATATTTAAGAGGGAGTTAGGTGTGGCCCTTGTGGCTAAGGGGATCAGGGGGTATGGAGAGAAAGCAGGGACGGGATACTGAGTTGGATGATCAGCCATGATCATATTGAATGGCGAATGGTGCAGGCTCGAAGGGCCGAATGGCCTCTACTCCTGCACCTATTGTCTATGTTTCTATATTCACTAAGACATATTCAGCAACCATTCTTTTTCATTCCAAGAACTAACAAAGAAATTGGGAGACGTGCGTTCATTTAAATTCAAAGCCCCTTCTGACTGGAACACTCTGCCTAGTACCATAAGAACTAATCCGCTCATTTAGTCTATTTAAAAATACACTTTTACCCTTCCTTATAAAACCATGTACCTGTTTCTAGTATTAGAGTCTTTGAGCTCCGTTGTCTAGCTTGCTCTGTGTGTGATCATTTGGCATAACTATTGTATATGCATGGCCAGTACACTTATGTGTTATTGTGTTGCATAGTGTAACAAGGTCTTATATTGCATTATGTCACAATATCATGAAATAATATATCATACCATAATGTTGATAGTTTGTATTAACGTACGATGTATGATAGGTGCTATATGGTATTATGCATTAACATTGAAAACATAGAAACATAGAAATTAGGTGCAGGAGTAGAGGCCATTGTACACCCTGTACAACTGCAGTAGAACCTCCCTGCTCCTAGACTCATTAGGTGCAGGAGTAGAGGCCATTCGGCCCTTCGAGCCTGCACCGCCATTCAATATGATCATGGCTGATAGAAACATAGAAACATAGACAATAGGTGCAGGAGTAGAGGCCATTCGGCCCTTCGAGCCTGCACCGCCATTCAATATGATCATGGCTGATAGAAACATAGAAACATAGACAATAGGTGCAGGAGTAGAGGCCATTCGGCCCTTCGAGCCTGCACCGCCATTCAATATGATCATGGCTGATCATCCAACTCAGTATCCCATCCCTGCCTTCTCTCCATACCCCCTGATCCCTTTAGCCACAAGGGCCACATCTAACTCCCTCTTGAATATAGCCAATGAACTGTGTGGCCTCATCTACCTTCTGTGGCAGAGAATTCCACAGATTCACCACTCTCTGTGTGTGTAAAAAATGATTTTCTCATCTCGGTCCTAAAAGACTTCCCTCTTATCCTTAAACTGTGTGACCCCTTGTTCTGGACTTCCCCAACATCGGGAACAATCTTCCTGCATCTAGCCTGTCCAACCCCTTAAGAATTGTGTGCGTTTCTATAAGATCCCCCCGTACTAATCAAGAATCTGACTCAAGCATTTTGTGTGTCTCTTTGGTGTAAACCCAGCACCTGTAGTTAGTTCCTCCCCGATACATCACCCTGGTAAACAGTCTCTGTACTCTGTCTAAAACCTCCACGACCTTCCTACGATGAGTTGCGTCGATGGCCAGATGGGACGGGTAGAGTTGCTGCCTCACAGCGCCAGAGATCCCGAACACGGGTGCTGCCGGCGCGGAGTTTGCACGCGCGGAGTTTGCACGCTCTCCCTTTCCACTACGGCACGTAAACCACCTTCCTTGTCTTGTCCTGGACTTCCCCAACATCGGGAACAATCTTCCTGCATCTAGCCTGTCCAACCCCTTAAGAATTTTGTAAGTTTCTATAAGATCCCCTCTCAATCTCCTAAATTCTAGAGAGTATAAACCAAGTCTATCCAGTCTTTCTTCATATGAAAGTCCTGACATCCCAGGAATCAGTCTGGTGAACCTTCTCTGCACTCCCTCTATGGCAATAATGTCCTTCCTCAGATTTGGAGACCAAAACTGTACGCAATACTCCAGGTGTGGTCTCACCAAGACCCTGTACAACTGCAGTAGAACCTCCCTGCTCCTATACTCAAATCCTCTACGGCAAGAATGTCTTTCCTCAGATTAGGAGACCAAAACTGTACGCAATACTCCAGGTGTGGTCTCACCAAGACCCTGTACAACTGCAGTAGAACCTCCCTGCTCCTATACTCAAATCCTTTTGCAATGAAAGCTAACATACCATTTGCTTTCTTTACTGCCTGCTGCACCTGCATGCCTACCTTCAATGACTGGTGTACCATGACACCCAGGTCTGTAGTCGAGCCACTGCCGTTAGGAGCCGCCACTAACTATGTATTGTTATTGTGATTTGTGATGTGGTATTGGAGGCACTGGAACCCAAATACCACCAGCCCTGGTCGTCAAATAAAGATTCCATTCTATTCTATTCTACATGCATACAGTCAAAGTGTTTTTCCCGTGGGAGGAGTGCCTGGGGGAGGTGATTGGCAGTCACCGAGGTACAGCGTTTAGTAGTGTAACAGTCGCTGGGAAGAAGCTGTTCCTGGACCTGCTGGTCATCTCCAGCAACGGAGAGACCTGTAGAGCCTCCCGGATGGTAGGAGGGTAAACAGTCCGTGGTTGGGGTGAGAGCAGTCCTTGGCGATGCTGAGCGCCCTCCGCAGACAAGAGAACTGGCTGGCAAACAGGAAGCAAAGAGTAGGAGTAAACGGGTCCTTTTCACAATGGCAGGCAGTGACTAGTGGGGCACCGCAAGGCTCAGTGCTGGGACCCCAGCTATTTACAATATATATTAATGATCTGGATGAGGGAATTGAAGGCAATATCTCCAAGTTTGCGGATGACACTAAGCTGGGGGGCAGTGTTAGCTGTGAGGAGGATGCTAGGAGACTGCAAGGTGACTTGGATAGGCTGGGTGAGTGGGCAAATGTTTGGCAGATGCAGTATAATGTGGATAAATGTGAGGTTATCCATTTTGGTGACAAAAACGGGAAAGCAGACTATTATCTAAATGGTGGCCGATTGGGAAAGGGGAGATGCAGCGAGACCTGGGTGTCATGGTACACCAGTCATTGAAAGTAAGCATGCAGGTGCAGCAGGCAGTGAGGAAAGCGAATGGTATGTTAGCTTTCATTGCAAAAGGATTTGAGTATAGGAGCAGGGAGGTTCTACTGCAGTTGTGCAGGGTCTTGGTGAGGCCACACCTGGAGTATTGCGTACAGTTTTGGTCTCCAAATCTGAGGAAGGACATTATTGCCATAGAGGGAGTGCAGAGAAGGTTCACCAGACTGATTCCTGGGATGTCAGGACTGTCTTATGAAGAAAGACTGGATAGACTTGGTTTATACTCTCTAGAATTTAGGAGATTGAGAGGGGATCTTATAGAAACGTACAAAATTCTGAAGGGGTTGGACAGGCTAGATACAGGAAGATTGCTCCCGATGTTGGGGAAGTCCAGGACAAGGGGCCACACAGCTTAAGGATAAGGGGGAATTCCTTTAAAACCGAGATGAGAAGAACTTTTTTCACACAGAGAGTGGTGAATCTCTGGAACTCTCTGCCAGATAGGGTAGTTGAGGCCACACAGTTCATTGGCTATATTTAAGAGGGAGTTAGATGTGGCCCTTGTGGCTAAGGGGATCAGGGGGTATGGAGAGAAGGCAGGGATTAGATACTGAGTTGGATGATCAGCCATGATCATATTGAATGGCGAATGGTGCAGGCTCGAAGGGCCGAATGGCCTACTCCTGCACCTAATTTCTATGTTTCTATGTTTCTATACTGAGTTGGATGGACAGCCATGATCATATTGAATGGCGGTGCAGGCTCGAAGGGCCGAATGGCCTCTACTCCTGCACCTAATTTCTATGTTTCTATGACAACGCTTGCTTTGGACAGACTCGATGGAGGGGAGCGAGGAACCGGTGATGCGTTGGGCAATTTTCACCACCCTCTGCAGTGCCTTCCGGTCGGAGATACAGAGAGCAGTTGCCATACCATACTGTGATACAGATGGTAAGGATGCTCTCGATGGTAGGATCTGAGGAGACAGATGGGCCGAAGAGCCTGTTTACGGGCTGCGTCTCTCCAAACTAATCCACAAAATCTAAAATCCACGAGAGACATGTAAACACAGATTAAATGTGCCTGGTTTATTTTGGTCTCAGCCGGCTAATCAGGCAGCCGTCTGGAATAAATCTGCATCATTCCACATCGCACAAGGGCAACATCTAGTCTAAACTCCTCCTCGAAGCGTCTGCTCAGAGTTAACCCCGAGTGGGAATGAAGTAGGCATGCCTGCATCGATCTGGGCATCCACTAGAACAGGCAGCTCTCCGGGAGTCTGGTTAGGCCTCATTTCAGGCTGTAAATTATTTTAATCGCCCGTGATCCTCTAGTGGGTTTTTACGTACAAAACGGAAACGCCTCCGAAACAACATTTCACAGCCAGATTTATCCTTTTTAGATACCAAAGGAATCAAGAAAAAACACAAATAATGCCTTACTGTTGATGGAATGCAGATAATTCCCAATATTGTCCGATATATCTGCATGGCCAATGTTTGCCAAGCACTTTACCCGTTGTTGTCCTTCAGTTCCCGCTTCTCTTTAACATCATTTCATAGAAACATAGACAATAGGTGCAGGAGTAGAGGCCATTCGGCCCTTCGAGCCTGCACCATTCGCCATTCAATACGATCATGGCTGATCATCCAACTCAGTATCCCATCCCTGCCTTCTCTCCATACCCCCTGATCCCTTTAGCCACATCTAACTCCCTCTTAAATATAGCCAATGAACTGTGTGGCCTCAACTACCTTCTGTGGCAGATAGTTCCACAGATTCACCACTCTCTGTGTGTGAAAAGAAAAATGTTTTCCTCATCTCAGTCCTAAAAGATTTCCCCCTTATCCTTAAACTGTGACCCCTTGTCCTGGACTTCCCCAACATCGGGAACAATCTTCCTGCATCTAGCCTGTCCAATAGGTGCAGGAGTAGAGGCCATTTGGCCCTTCGAGCCTGCACCGCCATTCAATATGATCATGGCTGATCATCCAACTCAGTATCCTGTATCTGCCTTCTCTCCATACCCCCTGATCCCTTTAGCCACAAGGGCCACATCTAACTCCCTCTTAAATATAGCCAATGAACTGTGTGGCCTCAACTACCTTCTGTGGCAGAGAGTTCCACAGATTCACCACTCTCTGTGTGTGAAAAGAAAAATGTTTTCCTCATCTCAGTCCTAAAAGATTTCCCTCTTATCCTTAAACTGTGTGTGTGTGTGTGTGTGGCCCCTTGTCCTGGACTTCCCCAACATCGGGAACAATCTTCCTGCATCTAGCCCTGTCCAACCCCTTAAGAATTTTGTAAGTTTCTATAAGATCCTCCCCTCAATCTTCTAAATTCTAGCGAGTATAAACCAAGTCTATCCAGTCTTTCTTCATATGAAAGTCCCGCCATCCCAGGAATCAGTCTGGTGAACCTTCTCTGTACTCCCTCTGTGGCAAGAATGTCTTTTCTCAGATTAGGAGACCAAAACTGTACGCAATACCCCAGGTGTGGTCTCACCAAGACCCTGTACAACTGCAGTAGAACCTCCCTCCTGACATCCCAGTGCATTTCGCTTCACGTTTGGAATTCTAAAGTTGGGTACGTGTCTTCCACGCCTACCCCGACTCCCACAATTATTTACAGCGGAAAAAATTCGCCATTTTGGGGGGAGTTCGCGGGGAGAGCTTGCAAACTCCGAACCGACAGCACCCGTGTTCGGGATCTCTGGCGCTGTGAGGCAGCAACTCTACCCGTCCCATCCGGCCATCGACACAACTCATCGTAGGAAGGGCGTGGAGGTTTTAGACAGAGTACAGAGACTGTTTACCAGGGTGATGTATCGGGGAGGAACTAACTACAGGTGCTGGGTTTACACCAAAGAGACACACAAAAATGCTCGAGTTAGATTCTTGATTAGTACGGGGGGATCTTATAGAAATGCACACAATTCTTAAGGGGTTGGACAGGCTAGATGCAGGAAGATTGTTCCCGATGTTGGGGAAGTCCAGAACAAGGGGTCACAGTTTAAGGATAAGGGGGAAATCTTTTAGGACCGAGATGAGAAAAACATTTTTTTTTCCACACACAGAGAGTGGTGAATCTGTGGAATTCTCTGCCACAGAACGTAGTTGAGGCCACACAGTTCATTGGCTATATTTAAGAGGGAGTTAGATGTGGCTAAAGGGATCAGGGGGTATGGAGAGAAGGCAGTGTGTGTGTGTGTGTGTCTGTGTGTGTGTGTGTGTGTGTCTGTGTGTGTGTGTGTGTGTGTGTGTGTGTGTGTGTGTGTGTGTGTGTGTGTGCGTGTGTGTGTGTGTCTGTGTGTGTGTGTGTGTGTGTGTGTGTGTGTGTGTCTGTGTGTGTGTGTGTGTGTGTGTGTGTGTGTGTGTCTGTGTGCCTGTGTGTGTGTGTGTGTGTGTGTGTCTGTGTGCCTGCCCGCCCCCTGGTTCTGGACTCCCCCAACATCGGGAACTGCCTGCCATTGTGAAAAGGACCCGTTTACTCCTACTCTTTGCTTCCTGTTTGCCAACCAGTTCTCTATCCACATCAATACTGAACCCCCAATGCCTTGTGCTTTAAGTTTGTATACTAATCTCTTATGTGGGACCTTGTCGAAAGCCTTCTGGAAGTCCAGATACACCACATCCACTGGTTCTCCCCTATCCACGCTACTAGTTACATCCTCGAAAAATTCTATAAGATTCGTCAGACATGATTTACCTTTCGTAAATCCATGCTGACTTTGTCCAACGATTTCACCACTTTCCAAATGTACTGCTATCCCATCTTTAATAACTGACTCTAGCATGCGTTGGATGATCAGCCATGATCATATTGAATGGCGGTGCAGGCTCGAAGGGCTGAATGGCCTCTACTCCTGCACCTAATTTCTATGTTTCTATGTTTCTATGTCGCTAGCTGTATCTCTAAGCTTGCCCCGTCCATTTGCCTGTTGCTGGGTAACACTAAGGGCCTTTTGCCAGTGACGTTGAGAGTCCTACAGCCATTGAATGAGGCAGGAAGGTCTTTGCTTTCAGTTCACGTTGAGTGTAGATGCCACAGATAGTGGCCATTGTCTCACTACGATGGCCCCTTTGTTGTGCTGGGGTTGGTTAGACAGCAAAGGAAAACAGCCTCGATCTGTCCCAACTCATAGTTGGCCCTCATCCATCCTCGAAACAAAATCACTTCCCCCGCTCAGTTGAGTTTTTAGTTCGGAGAACAGTCCCTCCGATCCCCGCCGGCCAGCGATCCCCGCACGCCGACTCTATCCCGCACACACCGCATTTATACCCAGCCAGCTAACCCCGCAAACAGGCCCTTCGGCCCAACAAGTCCGCGCCTATCCCACACACACACACACACACACACACTAGGGGACAATTTACACACACACACACTAGGGGACAATTTACACACACACACACACACACACACACACACACACACACACACACACACACACACACACACACACACACACACACACTAGGGGACAATTTACACACACACACACTAGGGGATAATTTACACACACACACACCCTGTGGTGTGTAGGAGGAAACCGGAGCACCCGGAGAAAACCCACGGGGAGAACGTGCAAACTCCGTACAGACAGCACCCGTGGTCAGGATCGAACCTGGGTCTCTGGCGCTGTGAGGCAGCAGCTCTACCCGCTGCGATACTGTGCCATCCACTCCTGCGCTACCTTAGTCAATAGACAACAGGTGCAGGAGTAGAGGCCATTCGGCCCTTCGAGCCAGCACCGCCATTCAATGTGATCGTGGCTGATCATCCACAATCAGTTCCCCGTTCCTGCCTTCTCCCCATATCCCCTGACTCCGCTATCTTTAAGAGCCCTATCTAGCTCTCTCTTGAAAGCATCCAGAGAACCGGCCTCCACTGCCTTCTGTTGCAGAGAATTCCACAGACTCACCACTCTCCGTGAGAAAAAGTGTCCGTTCTAAATGGCTTACCCCTTATTCTTAAACTGTGTGTGTGGCCCCTGGTTCTGGACTCCCCCAACATCGGGAACATGTTTCCCGCCTCTAGCGTGTCCAAGCCCTTAACAATCTTATATGTTTCAATGAGATACCCTCTCATCCTTCTAAACTCCACAGAGTGTACAAGCCCAGCCGCTCCACATTCTCTCAGCATATGACAGTCCCGCCATGCCGGGAATTAACCTGGTGAACCTACGCTGGGCTCCCTCAATAGCAAGAATGTCCTTCCTCAAATTAGGGGACCAAAACTGCACACAATACTCCAGGTGTGGTCTCACTGGGGCCCTGTACAACTGCAGAAGGACCTCTTTGCTCCTAGTTACACAAAAATGCTGGAGAAACTCAGCGGGTGCAGCAGCATCTATGGAGCGAAGGAAATAGGCAACGTTTCGGGACGAAACCCTTCCGGGTTTCGGCCCGAAACGTTGCCTATTTCCTTCGCTCCATAGATGCTGCTACACCCGCTGAGGGGACCAAAACTGCACACAATACTCCAGGTGTGGTCTCACTAGGGCCCTGTACAACTGCAGAAGGACCTCTTTGCTCCTATACTCAACTCCTCTTGTTATGAAGGCCAACAGGCCAAAACTGCACACAAGACTCCAGGTGTGGTCTCACTAGGGCCCTGTACAACTGCAGAAGGACCTCTTTGCTCCTCTTGTTATGAAGGCCAACAGGCCAAAACTGCACACAAGACTCCAGGTGTGGTCTGGTCATTAGAATTGCCATCTCATTTTATTTTGCACAAATGTCTTGGTTTTGTTTTGGCCCACTGCACATCCCGGTGTTACTCCAGCATTTCATCTCTTTCTGTACACCAGCTCTGATCTGCAGTACTTTGTGCCGATCTTATTTCTCTGTGTGTTTTGTCTGAGTGCAAGTGCCTGAGCTGCTGCTGCAAGCAAACCCCTCTCTCTGCTTCCCTCCCCATCCCAGTCCTTGTACTAGTTTCATTGTCATCCTGCTGAGACTCATTTTCACCTAAACCACAGCTAACAATGGCCGGTTTCCCCTATCATTTGTTTGTTATAGTTTGTTTGCTTACCTTTTAATCAATTTTATCTATATCTCCCCATATCACCGTCAATATATCTCTAATTCCCCTTTAACACCGACTCTAATCCTGAAGAAGGGTCTCGAACTGAAATTCCTTTTTGCCCCAGGGATGCTGCCTGGCCCGCTGAGTTGCCCCAGCTTTTTTGTGCCAGCGTCTGCAGTTCCTTCCCACCCAAACCTACAAACATCGCAAAAGGATTTGAGTATAGGAGCAGGGAGGTTCTACTGCAGTTGTACAGGGTCTTGGTGAGACCACACCTAGAGTATTGCGTACAGTTTTGGTCTCCCAATCTGAGGAAAGACATTCTTGCCATAGAGGATTTGAGTATAGGAGCAGGGAGGTTCTACTGCAGTTGTACAGGGTCTTGGTGAGACCACACCTGGAGTATTGCGTACAGTTTTGGTCTCCCAATCCGAGGAAAGACATTCTTGCCATAGAGGATTTGAGTATAGGATCAGGGAGGTTCTACTGCAGTTGTACAGGGTCTTGGTGAGGCCACACCTGGAGTATTGCGTACAGTTTTGGTCTCCCAATCTGAGGAAAGACATTCTTGCCACAGAGGGAGTACAGAGAAGGTTCACCAGACTGATTCCTGGGATGTCAGGACTTTCATATGAAGAAAGACTGGATAGACTCGGCTTGTACTCGCTAGAATTTAGAAGATTGAGGGGGGATCTTATAGAAACGTACAAAATTCTTAAGGGGTTGGACAGGGCTAGATGCAGGAAGATTGTTCCCGATGTTGGGGAAGTCCAGGACAAGGGGCCACACACACACACACAGTTTAAGGATAAGAGGGAAATCTTTTAGGACTGAGATGAGGTAAAAACAAATTCTTTTCACACACAGAGGGTGGTGAATCTGTGGAATTCTCTGCAGGAAGATTGTTCCCGATGTTGGGGAAGTCCAGAACAAGGGGTCACACAGTTTAGTGAATTAACCAACATATGCTAATGTGGACGGATTGCCCTTGAAGTTGCCTGGCCTGATAAATCCCACCTGCGGAGCAAGACGCAATAATCCATTTTAATGACTGCAGTAAGCTTGCAAACCTCGCTGCTGCACAGATGGGACAAGGCCACACTTAGTGCAGGAAGGAACTGCAGATGCTGGCATTAAACCGAAGATAAGACACGAAAAGCTGGGGCAACTCAGCAGGACAGGCAGCAGCAGGTCACGGGGAGAACGTGCAAACTCCGTACAGACAGCACCCGTAGTCAGGATCGAACCCGGGTCTCTGGCGCTGTGAGGCAGCGACTAGGCTACCTAGATTTTTAGAAAGCCTTTAACAAGGTGGCACACAGGAGGCTGCTGAGGAAGATGATAGCCCACTGTATCGAAGGGCAGGTACTAACTAGCATGGATAGCAGGTTGGCTAGATGGCAAAGGGTGGCAATAAAGGGTGCTGCTAGTGACTAGTGGAGTTCCGCAGGGGTCGGTGTTGGGACCGCTGCTCTTCACGTTGTATAGTAATAGAAACATAGACAATAGGTGCAGGAGTAGAGGCCATTCGGCCCTTCGAGCCTGCACCGCCACTCAATATGATCATGGCTGATCATCCAACTCAATATCCCATCCCTGCCTTCTCTCCATACCCCCTGATCCCTTTAGCCACATCTAACTCCCTCTTAAATATAGCCAATGAACTGTGTGGCCTCAACTACCTTCTGTGGCAGAGAGTTCCACAGATTCACCACTCTCTGCATGAAAAGAAAAATGTTTTTCTCATCTCGGTCCTAAAAGACTTCCCCCTTATCCTTAAACTGTGTGTGTGTGTGTGGCCCCTTGTTCTGGACTTCCCCAACATCGGGAACAATCTTCCTGCATCTAGCCTGTCCAACCCCTTAAGGATTTTGTACGTTTCTATAAGAACCCCCCTCAGTCTTCTAAATTCTAGCGAGTACAAGCCGAGTCTATCCAGTCTTTCTTCATATGAAAGTCCTGCCATCCCAGGAATCAGTCTGGTGAACCTTCTTCACACAGCGAGTTGTGAATCTCTGGAATTACAGAAGATCTGTATATTTAAGGGGGAGTTAGATGTGGCCCTTGTGGCTAAAAGGATCACGGGGTATGGACAAAAGGCAGGTACAGGATACTGAGTTGGATGATCAGCCATGATCATATTGAATGGCGGTGCAGGCTTGAAGGGCCGAATGGCCTCTAGGCCTGCACCTATTTTCTATGTTTCTCTGTACTCCCTCTACGGCAAGAATGTCTTTCCTCAGATTAGGAGACCAAAACTGTACGCAATACTCCAGGTGTGGTCTCACCAAGACCCTGTACAACTGCAGTAGAACCTCCCTGCTCCTGTACTCAAATCCTCTATGGCAAGAATGTCTTCCCTCAGATTAGGAGACCAAAACTGTACGCAATACTCCAGGCGTGGTCTCACCAAGACCCTGTACAACTGCAGTAGAACCTCCCTGCTCCTATACTCAAATCCTCTACGGCAAGAATGTCTTCCCTCAGATTAGGAGACCAAAACTGTATGCAATACTCCAGGCGTGGTCTCACCAAGACCCTGTACAACTGCAGTGATTTGGTAGAGGGGATTGAAGGCTTTGTTTCCAGGTTTGCGGATGAGGCTCAGATAGGTGGATGGGGCAGGTAGTGTAGAGGAAGCAGGGATTCTGCGGAAGGACTTGGACTTGGAGTCGAAGTGCTGAGCCACCGGGAGGTCAGGTTGGTTAATGCGGACCGAGCGGAGGTGTTGGGAGAAACGATCGCCCAACCTCTGCTTGCTCTCACCGCGGAGGCTTGGGGACAACATGCAAACTCCACCCGAGGCCAGGATCGAACCCGGGGCTGTGAGGCAGCAGCTTTAGTTCAGTTGAGCTTAGAGATACGGAACGGAAACAGGCCCTTCAGCCCACTAAGTCCGCGCCGACATTCTAGTATTCTGAGGGATAGGATATATTTCGATGGACAAGGGCTGACTAGGGATAGTTGTGTACATGGGTGGTCATGTCTAACAAATTTGTTGACCACAAATGTCGATGAGGGTGGAGCTGTAGATGCTGTTATGTTGACTTCAGCAAAGAATTCGACAAGGTTCTGCATGGTTCTGCTCTGGAAGATCAGATCGCATGGGTTCTCAAGGGAACAGCTGAGTGGATAGAAAATTGGCTTCTCGGAAGGAAGCAGAGGGTGGTGGTGGATTGTTGCTTCTCAGACGGAAGCCTGTGAGCAGTGGAGTGCCTCGGGTTCAAGGTGAAGGGGAAAAGATTGAATAGGAATCTGCGGGGTAACGTTTTAACACAGAGGGTGGTGGGTGTATGGAGCGGACTGCCAGAGGAGGTAGTTGAGGCTGGGACTATCCCAACATTAAAGAAACAGTTAGACAGGTACATGGCTAGGACAGGTTTGGAGGGACATAGAAACATAGACAATAGGTGCAGGAGTAGAGGCCATTCGGCCCTTCGAGCCAGCACCGCCATTCAATATGATCATGGCTGATCATCCAACTCAGTATCCCATCCCTGCCTTCTCTCCATACCCCCTGATCCCTTTAGCCACAAGGGCCACATCTAACTCCCTCTTAAATATAGCCAGTGAACTGTGTGGCCTCAACTACCTTCTGTGGCAGAGAATTCCACAGATTCACCACTCTCTGTGTGTGAAAAGAAAAATGTTTTCCTCATCTCGGTCCTAAAAGATTTCCCTCTTATCCTTAAACTGTGTGTGTGGCCCCTTGTCCTGGACTTCCCCAACATCGGGAACAATCTTCCTGCATCTAGCCTGTCCAACCTCTTAAGAATTTTGTAAGTTTCTATAAGATCCCCCCTCAATCTTCTAAATTCTAGCGAGTACAAGCCGAGTCTATCCAGTCTTTCTTCATATGAAAGTCCTGACATCCCAGGAATCAGTCTGGTGAACCTTCTCTGCACTCCCTCTATGGCAATAATGTCCTTCCTCAGATTTGGAGACCAAAACTGTACGCAATACTCCAGGTGTGGTCTCACCAAGACCCTCACTATCAAGTGGGCCCCTGTGCTTGGTCCATATCCCTCCAAACCTGTCCTATCCATGTACCTGTCTAACAAATTTGTTGACCAAAAATGTCGATGAGGGTGGAGTTGTAGATGCTGTTATGTTGACTTCAGCAAAGAATTCGACAAGGTTCTGCATGGCCGGCTGCTCTGGAAGATCAGATCGCATGGGTTCTCAAGGGAACAGCTGAGTGGATAGAAAATTGGCTTCTCGGAAGGAAGCAGTGGGTGGTGGTGCATGGTTGCTTCTCAGACGGGAGGCCTGTGAGTAGTGGAGTGCCTCGGGTTCTAGGTGAAGGGGAAAAGATTGAATAGGAATCTGCGGGGTAACGTTTTGACACAGAGGGTGGTGGGTGTGTGGAGCGGACTGCCAGAGGAGGTAGTTGAGGCTGGGACTATCCCAACATTAAAGAAACAGTTAGACAGGTACATGGATAGGCCAGGTTTGGAGGGACATAGAAACATAGACAATAGGTGCAGGAGTAGAGGCCATTCGGCCCTTCGAGTCTGCACCGCCATTCAATATGATCATGGCTGATCATCCAACTCAGTATCCCATCCCTGCCTTCTCTCCATACCCCCTGATCCCTTTAGCCACATCTAACTCCCTCTTAAATATAGCCAATGAACTGTGTGGCCTCAACTACCTTCTGTGGCAGAGAATTCCACAGATTCACCACTCTCTGTGTGTGAAAAGAAAAATGTTTTCCTCATCTCGGTCCTAAAAGATTTCCCTCTTATCCTTAAACTGTGTGTGTGGCCCCTTGTCCTGGACTTCCCCAACATCGGGAACAATCTTCCTGCATCTAGCCTGTCCAACCCCTTAAGAATTTTGTAAGTTTCTATAAGATCCCCCCCTCAATCTTCTAAATTCTATCGAGTACAAGCCGAGTCTATCCAGTCTTTCTTCATATGAAAGTCCTGCCATCCCAGGAATCAGTCTGGTGAATATGGACCAAACCGTTAGAATTTAGAAGATTGAGGGAGGGAACTTATAGAAACGTACAAAATTCTCAAGGGGTTTGGACAGGCTAGATGCAGGAAGATTGTTCCCGATGTTGGGGAAGTCCAGAACAAGGGGCCACACACACACAGTTTAAGGATAAGGGGGAAGTCTTTTAGGACCGAGATGAGAAAAACATTTTTTTTCACACCGAATCTGTGGAATTCTCTGCCACAGAAGGTAGTTGAGGCCACACAGTTCATAGGTTATATTTAAGAGGGAGTTAGATGTGGCCCTTGTGGCTAAAGGGATCAGGGGATATGGAGAGAAGGCAGGGATGGGATACTGAGTTGGATGATCATATTGAATGGCGAATGGTGCAGGCTCGAAGGGCCGAATGGCCTCTACTCCTGCACCTATTCTCTATGTTTCTATGTCTATGTTTCTAAACGTGGGGAAGGTGGGACTAGTGTAGGTGGGACATGCTGGCCGGTGTGGGCAAGTTGGGCTGAAGGGCCTGTTTCCACACTATGAATCTATGAGTGTGTTGCCCAGTTCCCAGCCAACAGTGTTACCAGCTCTGCTTATTTCTTACCTCCAGTCCCAATAGACAATAGACAATAGGTGCAGCAGTAGAGGCCATTCGGCCCTTCGAGCCTGCACCGCCATTCAATATGATCACGGCTGATCATCCCCAATCAGTACCCCGTTCCTGCCTTCTCCTCATATCCCCCGACTCCGCTATCTTCTAACTCTCTCTTGAAAGTATCCAGAGAACCGGCCTCTGAGGCAGAGAATTCCACAGACGCACCACTCTCTAGAATTTAGAAGATTGAGAGGGGATCTTATAGAAACTTACAAAATTCTTAAGGGGTTGGACAGGCTAGATGCAGGAAGATTGTTCCCGATGTTGGGGAAGTCCAGGACAAGGGGTCACAGTTTAAGGATAAGGGGGAAATCCTTTAAAACCGAGATGAGAAGAACTTTTTTCACACAGAGAGTGGTGAATCTCTGGAACTCTCTGCCACAGAGGGTAGTTGAGGCCAGTTCATTGGCTATATTTAAGAGGGAGTTAGATGTGGCCCTTGTGGCTAAGGGGATCAGGGGGTATGGAGAGAAGGCAGGTACGGGATACTGAGTTGGATGATCAGCCATGATCATATTGAATGGCGTTGCAGGCTCGAAGGGCCGAATGGCCTCTACTCCTGCACCTAATTTCTATGTTTCTATGTCTTGTCTGTCTACAGTTTGTACCTTCTCCCCGTGACCGAACTCCAAACGCGTACAGGTCAATTGTCAGTTATTGCCGATGTTTCTATAGGGCACGGGTTATTGATTGGGGACGATCAGCCATGATCATATTGAATGGCGAATGGTGCTGGCTCAAAGGGCCGAATGGCCTCCTCCTGCACCTGTCTGTAACGGGTATAGCTTGGACCCAATAGCAGCACAGAATCAGGCAGGTCATGAACTTTATTACATAGAAACATAGAAACATAGACAATAGGTGCAGGAGTAGAGGCCATTCGGCCCTTCGAGCCTGCACCGCCATTCAATATAATCATGGCTGATCATCCAACTCAGTATCCCGTACCTGCCTTCTCTCCATACCCCCTGATCCCCTTAGCCACAAGGGCCACATCTAACTCCCTCTTAAATATAGCCAATGAACTGTGGCCTCGACTGCCCTCTGCGGCAGAGAGTTCCAGAGATTCACCACTCTCTGTGTGAAAAAAGCTCTTCTCATCTTGGTTTTAAAGGATTTCCCCCTTATCCTTAAGCTGTGACCCCTTGTTCTGGACTTCCCCAACATCGGGAGCAATCTTCCTGCATCTAGCCTGACCAACCCCTTAAGAATTTTGTAAGTTTCTATAAGATCCCCTCTCAATCTCCTAAATTCTAGAGAGTATAAACCAAGTCTATCCAGTCTTTCTTCATAAGACAGTCCTAACATCCCAGGAATCAGTCTGGTGAACCTTCTCTGCACTCCCTCTATGGCAATAATGTCCTTCCTCAGATTTGGAGACCAAAACTGTACGCAATACTCCAGGTGTGGTCTCACCAAGACCCTGTACAACTGCAGTAGAACCTCCCTGCTCCTATACTCAAATCCTTTTGCTATGAAAGCTAACATACCATTGGCTTTCTTTACTGCCTGCTGCACCTGCATGCCTACCTTCAATGACTGGTGTACCATGACACCCAGGTCTCGCTGCATCTCCCCCTTTCCCAATCGGCCACCATTTAGATAATAGTCTGCTTTCCCGTTTTTGCCACCAAAATGGATAACCTCACGTTTATCCACTTACGTGTTACGATACTGTAACACAGAGTAGTAACACAGGAATGGGTACACCGGACTCACACGGAGGCTCAGGATTAAGCGAGGGTTCTGTAGAGGGGCCGGCAGGAGACGTAGTCGGGGTAGCGGAAGGTCCGGTGACCAGGAGATCCAACACACGATGCAAACAAACCAGCGAGGGACAGACGAAGGGAGAGTCGAAGCCAGGCAGGAAGTCGAGGAGCCGTTGCAGGGATACACCAAACAGCCCAGGAGAGAGGCAGACAGAAACCGGGAGGGACGGGACAAAGGCCGGGGTCGGGGACAGAAGGCTGAGGTGATATCCGGGAAGACGACAGGACGGAATGGTCAGGGGCAGGCAGGTTCGTATCCGTGTAGTCAGTCGGGAAATCGCTGGAGAGTCTTGCATGAATGCGGAGAGCAATCTGGCCCTGTGTGAGTGGTGAGGAGAGTCTATATACCGGGTTAATTGGTGATCAGAGGCAACTGAGTGCAACAGGTGAGGAGAGTTGGGCTGATGAGAGGGGAGTGGCAGGCAGGTGAGGAGAAGGAGGGAATGGTGGAAAAGTACTGGGATGTGAAGTGGATGGGAATGAGGAGAGGGCAGACTGTGACACTATTGTCTATGTTTCTATGTTAATGGGCTCGGTATAAGTGTAAATTGAAATTGTCCCCAGTGTGTGTGTGGGGTAGTGTTAGGGTGCGGGGATCGCAGGTCTGTGGGCCTTTGATCGATGCTATATCTCAAAACTAAACCAAACCTTCTATATCTCTCGTCTCCCTTGTCAATTCTTCCCTTCCCTCCCGTACCACCCCCTCCCCGGGCACTTTCCGTCGCAACCGCAAGAAATGCAACACCTGTCCCTTCACCTCCCCCCTCGACTCCATTCAAGGACCCAAGCAGTCGTTCCAGGTGCGACAGAGGTTCACCTGTATCTCCTCCAACCTCATCTACTGCATCCGCTGCTCTAGATGTCAGCTGATCTACATCGGGGAGACTAAGCGGAGGTTGGGCGATCGTTTTGCTGAACACCTCCGCTCACAGTCCGCAATAACCAACCTGAACTCCCGGTGGCTCAGCACTTCAACTCCCCCTCCCATTCCCAATCCGACCTCTCTGTCCTGGGTCTCCTCCATTGCCAGAGTGAGCAACACCGGAAATTGGAGGAACAGCACCTCATATTCCGCCTGGGTTGCTTGCGTCCGGATGGCATGAACATTGAATTCTCCCAGTTTTGCTAGCCCTTGCTGTCTCCTCCCCTTCCTTAACCCTCGAGCTGTCTCCTCCCATCCCCCCCCCACCCTCGGGCTCCTCCTCCTCCCTTTTTCCTTCCTTCTCCCCCCCACCCCCCATCAGTCTGAAGAAGGGCTTCGGACCGAAACGTTGCCTATTCCTTCTCTCCATAGATGCTGCTGCACCCGCTGAGTTTCTCCAGCAATTTTGTTTACCTTCTATATCTCTCGTCTCCCTTTCCCCTGATTCTCAGCCCGAAGAAGGGTCTCAACTCAAAACGTCGCCTATTCCTTCTCTCCAGAGATGCTGCATGTCCCGCTGAGTTACTCCAGCATTTTGTGTTTATCTCTAATGTCAACCAGCACCTGCAGTTCCTTCCTGCACAGTTAGGCATGGTCAGCCTTGTGTGTGTAGTGTGGATCAACAGCAGAGGGCACACATTTCTGTTCCTTCCCCCAGCCTTGCTCAGCCTTCTTCCCTGAGAATGTTTCACGACTAAATCTGAATGTTCTCTGAATGATTGGATTCAAACCCCTGACAGGGGAAAAGATTTAAATTCAAATTAAATCCAGATCGCAGGTCTTTCCATGAGACTGTTCATCGCAAAAGGATTTGAGTCTAGGAGCAGGGAGGTTCTACTGCAGTTGTACAGGGTCTTGGTGAGACCACACCTGGAGTATTGCGTACAGTTTTGGTCTCCAAATCTGAGGAAAGACATTCTTGCCATAGAGGGAGTACAGAGAAGGTTCACCAGACTGATTCCTGGGATGGCAGGACTTTCATATGAAGAAAGACTGGATAGACTCGGCTTGTACTCGCTAGAATTTAGGAGATTGAGGGGGGATCTTATAGAAACTTACAAAATTCTTAAGGGGTTGGACAGGCTAGATGCAGGAAGATTGTTCCCGATGTTGGGGAAGTCCAGAACAAGGGGCCACAGTTTAAGGCTAAGGGGGAAATCTTTTAGGACCGAGATGAGAAAAACATTTTTTTTCTTTCACACAGAGAGTGGTGAATCTGTGGAATTCTCTGCCACAGAAGGTAGTTGAGGCCACACAGTTCATTGGCTATATTTAAGAGGGAGTTAGATGTGGCTAAAGGGATCAGGGGGTATGGAGAGAAGGCAGAGGGATGGGATACTGAGTTGGATGATCAGCCGTGATCATATTGAATGGCGGTGCAGGCTCGAAGGGCCGAATGGCCTCTACTCCTGCACCTATTGTCTATGTTTCTATGTTTCTATGTACGCCTCTGTGACAGAGAAAAGATTTTAGAACGGGTGTCAAGGGTTATGGGGAGAAGGGAGGAGGATGGAATTGGGAGGCAGAGATTGAATGGGCTCAATGGGCCGAATGGCCTAGTTCTTCTCCTATAACCTTGTGAACTTGTAAACTCAAGAAAACAGTTGTTCTTCCCTTGTTGAGCAGGCCAGCCAAGGCACGCCTTCCCTGCTTGGCACCTCTTAGTTGTATCGGATCCACAGCATGAGGAGTTACTCCACATGAGTTACTGGGGAGGTGGGGGGGGGGGGGGGATGGGGGGGGAGGGGGGGGATGGGGGGGGTGGGGGGGGGGAGGGGGGGAGGGGGGGGGGTGGGGGGGTGAGTATCCGTCTCAGCAGCGTTAGGAGTTTACACTATGATGCCATTGTTGGTTGTTACTCCACGATCTTTAACTTAATTCTGCGGGAATGTTCCCGTTCCCACGTCCCTGGACGGCTGTAGCAGATCCCAAGGTTCCTCGCTGGGATTAAGATCGGACTCTTTGTCTCCAAACATCATAACAACACAAACTCCGACCACAATCTTTCGAGCCAGAGAGAGAGAGAGAGAGAGAGAGAGAGGGTGGGGGGGCAGGAATAGAGAGAAAGAGGGAGGGAGAGAGACAGAGAGGAAGGGGGAAGGAGGGAGGAGGGAGGGAAAGGAATAGAGAGAAAGAGAATGGGGGAGGGAGAGAGACAGAGAGGGGGAAGGAGGAAGGGAGAGGAATAGAGAGAAAGAGGGAGGGAGAGAGAGAGAGAGGGAGGGAGAGAGGGGAAGGAGAGGAATAGAGAGAAAGAGGGAGAGAGGGGGGAGGAGGGAGGGAAAATAATAGAGAGAAAAAGGGAGGGAGGGAGGGAGAGAGAGTCAAGTCAAGTCAAGTTTATTTGTCACATACACATACGAGATGTGCAGTGAAATGAAAGTGGCAATGCTCGCGGAACAACAAAACAACCAAACAAATTATAAACACAATCATAACACACATATTCTTTTACATAATAAATAATAGAAGGAAAAACGTTCTGTACAGTTAGTCCCTGGTGAGAAAGGCGTTTACAGTCCGAATTGCCTCTGGGAAGAAACTCCTTCTCAACCTCTCCGTTCTCACCGCATGGCAACGGAGGCGTTTGCCTGACCGTAGCAGCTGGAACAGTCCGTTGCAGGGGTGGAAGGGGTCTCTCATGATTTTGTTTGCTCTGGAGTTGCACCTCCTGTTGTATAGTTCCTGCAGGGGGGTGAGTGAAGTTCCCATAGTGCGTTCGGCCGAACGCACTACTCTCTGCAGAGCCTTCTTGTCCTTGGCAGAGCAATTCCCAAACCAGATGGTAATGTTCCCGGACAAGATGCTTTCCACCGCCGCTGCGTAGAAGCACTGGAGGATCCTCGGAGACACTCTGAATTTCCTCAATTGCCTGAGGTGGTAAAGGCGCTGCCTTGCCTTACTCACCAGAGGGGGAAGGAGGAAGGGAGAGGAATAGAGAGAGAGGGAGGGGAGAGAGAGAGGGGGAAGGAGGGAAGGGAAAGGAATAGAGAGAGAGAGAAAGGGGGAGGGAGGGAAAGGAATAGAGAGAAAGAGAATGGGGGAGGGAGAGAGAGGGGGAGGGGGAAGGAGGAAGGGAGAGGAATAGAGAGAAAGAGGGAGGGAGAGAGAGAGAGAGGGGGAAGGAGGAAGGGAAAAGAATAGAGAGAAGGGGGGAGGGAGAGAGAGGAGGATGAGGGGAAGAGATGGAGGGGGGAGAGAGAGAGAGGAGGAGAGGAATAGAGAGAAAGAGGGAGGGAGAGAGAGAGAAAGGGGGAGGGAGAGAGGGATAGAGAGAGGGGAAGGAATAGAGAGAGAGAGAAGGGGGAGGGAGAGAGACAGAGAGGGGGAAGGAGGAAGGGAAAGGAATAGAGAGAAAGAGAATGGGGAGGGAGAGAGAGGAGGAAGGGAAAAGAATAGAGAGAAAAAGGGAGGGAGAGAGAGAGAGGAAGAGGGAAGAGATGGAGGGAGAGAGAGAGAGAGAGAGAAGGAGATGGAGAGAGATAGAGGGGATACAGAAAGTGAGAGAGCGAGAGAGAGAGAGAGAGAGGGGGGGGGAGTGAGAGTGAGAGGGGTGCGAGTGGGGGAGGGAGGGAGGAAGGAGAGGGAGAAGGGGAGAGAGAAAGATGAAGAGGGAGAGAGAGAGAGGGGGGTAGCAACGTCATTGAGGAATAGGTGCTGGAGTAGAGGCCATTCGGCCCTTCGAGCCTGCACCGCCATTCAATACGATCATGGCTGATCATCCAACTCAGTATCCCATCCCTGCCTTCT
>JAWMAR010002898.1:62857-100905 GCA_036785375.1 Leucoraja ocellata
AAACTTACAAAATTCTTAAGGGGTTGGACAGGCTAGATGCAGGAAGATTGTTCCCGATGTTAGGGAAGTCCAGGACAAGGGGTCACAGCTTAAGGATAAAGGGGAAATCCTTTAAAACTGAGATGAGAAGAACTTTTTTCACACAGAGAGTGGTGAATCTCTGGAACTCTCTGCCACAGAGGGTAGTTGAGGCCAGTTCATTGGCTATATTTAAGAGGGAGTTAGATGTGGCCCTTGTGGCTAAGGGGATCAGAGGGCATGGAGAGAAGGCAGGTACGGGATACTGAGTTGGATGATCAGCCATGATCATATTGAATGGCGGTGCAGGCTCGAAGGGCCGAATGGCCTCTACTCCTGCACCTAATTTCTATGTTTCTATGTTTACTCTGTGTGTGTCCCCGTCTACATTCACTCTGAAGAAAGATCCCGACCCAAAAACGCCACCTATTCCATGTTCTCCAGAGACGCTGCCGGTCCCGCTGAGTTCCTCCAGCACGTTGTGCCTGTCTAAGACCAGACCCAGATAGACATCCTCTCTCTCTGCTCCCCCTCTTGCCCGCTCGTTTGGTCTAGATCTCTCCACGTCACCTTGGGCGTCTCGTTGGCGCAGCGGCAGAGTTCCCGCCTTACAGCGCTTGTAGCGCCAGAGACCCGGGTTCGATCCCAACTGTGGGCACTTGTCTGTCTACAGTTTGTACCTTCTCCCCATCACCGAACTCCAAAGGTGTACAGGTCAATTGTCGGTTATTGCCGATGTTTCTATAGGGCACGGGTTATTGATTGGGGACGATCAGCCATGATCATATTGAATGGCGAATGGTGCTGGCTCGAAGGGCCGAATGGCCTCCTCCTGCACCTATCTGTAACGGGTATAGCTTGGACCCAATAGCAGCACAGAATCAGGCAGGCCATGAACTTTATTGAGACTGTTCATCGCAAAAGGATTTGAGTCTAGGAGCAGGGAGGTTCTACTGCAGTTGTACAGGGTCTTGGTGAGACCACACCTGGAGTATTGCGTACAGTTTTGGTCTCCAAATCTGAGGAAGGACATTATTGCCATAGAGGGAGTGCAGAGAAGGTTCACCAGACTTATTCCTGGGATGTCAGGACTGTCTTATGAAGAAAGACTGGATAGACTTGGTTTATACTCTCTAGAATTTAGGAGATTGAGAGGGGATCTTATAGAAACTTACACAATTCTTAAGGGGTTGGACAGGCTAGATGCAGGAAGATTGCTCCCGATGTTGGGGAAGTCCAGGACAAGGGGTCACAGCTTAAGGATAAGGGGGAAATCCTTTAAAACCGAGATGAGAAGAACCTTTTTCACACAGAGAGTGGTGAATATCTGGAATTCTCTGCCACAGAGGGTAGTTGAGGCCACACAGTTCATTGGCTATATTTAAGAGGGAGTTAGATGTGGCCCTTGTGGCTAAAGGGATCAGGGGGTATGGAGAGAAGGCAGGGTTGGGATACTGAGTTGGATGATCAGCCATGATCAGATTCAGATTCAGATTCAGATTCAATTTTAATTGTCATTGTCAGTGTACAGTACAGAGTCAACGAAATGCATTATATTGGATCATATTGAATGGCGGTGCAGGCTCGAAGGGCCAAATGGCCTCGACTCCTGCACCTATTTTCTATGTTTCTATGTGAGCCTCTGACAGAGAAAAGATTTTAGAACGGGTGTCAAGGGTTATGGGGAGAAGGGAGGAGGATGGGATGGGGAGGCTGAGATTGGCCATGATTGAATGGAGTCGATGGGCCGAATGGCCTAATTCTTCTCCTATAACCTTGTGAACTTGTAAACTCAAGAAAACAGTTGTTCTTCCCTTGTTGAGCAGGCCAGCCAAGGCACGCCTTCCTGCTTGGCACCTCTTAGTTGTATCGGATCCACAGCATGAGGAGTTACTCCACATGAGTTACTGGGGGGGTGGGGGGGTGGGGGGGAGTGTGGGGTGGGGGGAGGGGGGGGGAGGGGGGGTGAGTATCCGTCCCAGCAGCGTTAGGAGTTTACACTATGATGCCATTGTTGATTGTTACTCCACGATCTTTAACTTAATTCTGCGGGAATGTTCCCGTTCCCACGTCCCTGGACGGCTGCAGCAGATCCCAAGGTTCCTCGCTGGGATTAAGATCGGACTCTTTGTCTCCAAACATCATAACAACACAAACTCCAACCACAAACTTTCGAGCCAGAGAGAGAGAGAGAGAGAGAGAGAGAGGGGGGGCAGGAATAGAGAGAAAGAGGGAGGGAGAGAGAGAGGGGGAAGGAGGAAGGGAAAGGAATAGAGAAAGAGAATGGGGGAGGGAGAGAGACAGAGAGGGGGAAGGAGGAAGGGAAAATAATAGAGAGAGAGAGAAGGGGGGAGGGAGAGAGGGATGGAGAGAGGGGAAGGAATAGAGAGAAAGAGAATGGGGGAGGGAGAGAGACAGAGAGGGGGAAGGAGGAAGGGAGAGGAATAGAGAGAAAAAGTGAGAGAGAGAGGGGGAGGGAGGGAGGGAGGGAGGAAGGGAGAGGAATAGAGAGAAAAATGGAGGGAGGGAGAGAGAGGGAAGGAGGAAGGGAAAGGAATAGAGAGAAAGAGGGAGAGAGGGGGAAGGAGGGAGGGAAAGGAATAGAGAGAAAGAGGGAGGGAGAGAGAGAGAGGGGGAAGGAGGGAGGGAAAGGAATAGAGATAAAGAGAAGGGGGGGAGAGAGAGAGGGGATGGAGGGAGGGAAAGGAATAGAGAGAAAGAGGGAGGGAGAGAGGGGGAAGGAGGAAGGGAGAGGAATAGAGAGAAAGAGGGAGAGAGGGGGGAGGAGGGAGGGAAAATAATAGAGAGAAAAAGGGAGGGAGGGAGGGAGAGAGAGTCAAGTCAAGTCAAGTTTATTTGTCACATACACATACGAGATGTGCAGTGAAATGAAAGTGGCAATGCTCGCGGAACAACAAAACAACCAAACAAATTATAAACACAATCATAACACACATATTATTTTACATAATAAATAATAGAAGGAAAAACGTTCAGTAGAGTTAGTCCCTGGTGAGAAAGGCGTTTACAGTCCGAATTGCCTCTGGGAAGAAACTCCTTCTCAACCTCTCCGTTCTCACCGCATGGCAACGGAGGCGTTTGCCTGACCGTAGCAGCTGGAACAGTCCGTTGCAGGGGTGGAAGGGGTGTCCCATGATTTTGTTTGCTCTGGAGTTGCACCTCCTGTTGTATAGTTCCTGCAGGGGGGTGAGTGAAGTTCCCATAGTGCGTTTGTTCGGCCGAACGCACTACTCTCTGCAGAGCCTTCTTGTCCTTGGCAGAGCAATTCCCGAACCAGATGGTAATGTTCCCGGACAAGATGCTTTCCACCGCCGCTGCGTAGAAGCACTGTAGGATCCTCGGAGACACTCTGAATTTCCTCAATTGCCTGAGGTGGTAAAGGTGCTGCCTTGCCTTACTCACCAGAGGGGGAAGGAGGAAGGGAGAGGAATAGAGAGAGAGGGAGGGGAGAGAGAGAGGGGGAAGGAGGAAGGGAAAGGAATAGAGAGAGAGAGAAAGGGGGAGGGAGGGAAAGGAATAGAGAGAAAGAGAATGGGGGAGGGAGAGAGAGGGGGAGGGGGAAGGGAAAGGAATAGAGAGAAAGAGAATGGGGGAGGGAGAGAGAGGGGGAGGGGGAAGGAGGAAGGGAGAGGAATAGAGAGAAAGAGGGAGGGAGAGAGAGAGAGGGGGAAGGAGGAAGGGAAAAGAATAGAGAGAAGGGGGGAGGGAGAGAGAGGAGGATGAGGGGAAGAGATGGAGGGGGGAGAGAGAGAGAGGAGGAGAGGAATAGAGAGAAAGAGGGAGGGAGAGAGACAGAGAGAAAGGGGGAGGGAGAGAGGGATGGAGAGAGGGGAAGGAATAGAGAGAGAGAGAAGGGGGAGGGAGAGAGACAGAGAGGGGGAAGGAGGAAGGGAAAGGAATAGAGAGAAAGAGAATGGGGAGGGAGAGAGAGGGGGAAGGAGGAAGGGAAAAGAATAGAGAGAAAAAGGGAGGGAGAGAGAGAGAGGGAAGAGGGGAAGAGATGGAGGGGAGAGAGAGAGAGAGAGAGAAGATGGAGAGAGATAGAGGGGATACAGAAAGTGAGAGAGCGAGAGAGAGAGAGAGAGGGGGCGAGTGGGGGAGGGAGGGAGGAAGGAGAGGGAGAAGGGGAGAGAGAAAGATGAAGAGGGAGAGAGAGAGAGGGGGGTAGCAACGTCATTGAAGTACGTAGCTGCACTCGTAGGTCGACCACATACCCCAGACCCCTGCTGCCATTCACTGTGTAGGTTCTGTCCCTGGTGGGTGGAGGGGGGGGGGCGAGGGGAGGGGGGGGGGGTGGGAGAAAGGGGGGGAGGGGTCTTTGTCGGAAGAGGTTTGGACAAAGGCCAAAATGAAAAGGCAGGACATTCTTTTAGGAAGAATTCCTCTTTGAGGAGGAATTCCTTTAGCCAGAGGGTGGTGAATCTGTAGGATTCTTTGCCACACAGACGGCTGTGGAGGCCACAAGTCAGTGGATATATTTAAGGCGGAGATAGATAGATTCTTGATTAGTGCGGGTGTCAGGGGTTATGGGGAGAAGGCAGGAGACTGGGGTTGGGAGGGAGAGATAGATCAGCCATGATTGAATGGTGTAGACTTGATGGGCCGAATGGCCTAATTCTACCCCGATCGCGTATGACCTTGTGCTGATCTCAGGAGTAGAGGCCATTCTAACATCGAAACATAGAAAATAGGTGTTGGAGTAGAGGCCATTCGGCCCTTCGAGCCAGCACCGCCATTCAATATGATCACGGCTGATCATCCAACTCAGTATCCCATCCCTGCCTTCTCTCCATACCCCCTGATCCCTTTAGCCACAAGGGCCACATCTAACTCCCTCTTAAATATAGCCAATGAACTGTGTGGCCTCAACTACCCTCTGTGGCAGAGAATTCCACAGATTCACCACTCTCTGTGTGTGAAGAAAAATGTTTTCCTCATCTCGGTCCTAAAAGACTTCCCCCTTATCCTTAAACTGTAAAATGATAAACGGACTGGACAAGCTGGATGCAGGAAGAATGTTCCCACAATGTTGGGCCAGTCCAGAACCAGGGGCCACACACACACACACACACACACACACACGCACGCACGCATGCACGCACGCACACACACACACACACACACACTCTTAGAATAAAAGGGGAGGCCATTTAAGACTGAGGTGAGAAGAAAAAAAATGTTTTCAGTTGTGAATTAGTGGAATTCACTGCCACAGAGGGCAGTGGAGGCCAAGTCATTGAAGGTAGGCATGCAGGTGCAGCAGGCAGTGAAGAAAGCGAATGGTATGTTAGCTTTCATAGCAAAAGGATTTGAGTATAGGAGCAGGGAGGTTCTACTGCAGTTGTACAGGGTCTTGGTGAGACCACACCTGGAGTATTGCGTACAGTTTTGGTCTCCAAATCTGAGGAAGGACATTCTTGCCATAGAGGGAGTGCAGAGAAGGTTCACCAGACTGATTCCTGGGATGGCAGGACTGTGTTATGAAGAAAGACTGGATAGACTTGGTTTATACTCTCTAGAATTTAGGAGATTGAGAGGGGATCTTATAGAAACTTACAAAATTCTTAAGGGGTTGGACAGGCTAGATGCAGAAAGCTTGTTCCCGATGTTGGGGAAGTCCAGGACAAGGGTCACAGCTTAAGGATAAGGGGGAAATCCTTTAAAACCGAGATGAGAAGAACTTTTTTCACACAGAGAGTGGTGAATCTCTGTAACTCTCTGCCACAGAGGGTAGTTGAGGCCACACAGTTCATTGGCTATATTTAAGAGGGAGTTAGATTTGGCCCTTGTGGCTAAGGGGATCAGGGGGTATGGAGAGAAGGCAGGGATGGGATACTGAGTTGGATGATCAGCCGTGATCATATTGAATGGCGGTGCAGGCTCGAAGGGCCGAATGGCCTACTCCTGCACCTAATTTCTATGTTTCTATGTTTCTATGATCAGCCATGATCATATTGAATGGCGGTGCAGGCTCGAAGGGCCGAATGGCCTCTACTCCTGCACCTATTGTCTATGTTTCTATGTAAGTCACTGGATGGATTTAAGAGAGAGTTAGATTCAGTAGAATGGTGGGTGTATGTTCGTGCTTGTGTGTGCGGGACCATCGCTGGTGGGCACGGACTGGCTGGGGCAGAACAGCCTGTTTCTGCGCTGTGTGTCTCGCTCTAAAGGAAAGTGCCAACGTAATTCTAACGCTGTTTGTTGTGATTAAGACTAGAATTAGCTCTCAATTAATCGCGCAAGTAATTGTGTTTAATTATCCTCCTGGCACAAGAGGGAGACAAAGAGGTGAAGTGAATTGAAGCTGAATAGACAAACTTCCTGGTAGACACACATAAAGTTGGAGTTAAAGGCCGGTCCCACCAGCGTGCGACTCCACGCGGCAAGCGCGACCTAACGTGGTCGCTTGAGCCGTACGGCCTCGCGGGGCCGGTCCTACTTCGATCGCCGGAGCCGTATGGAGCTGTGCGGAGCTGGTCGCGGGCTCCGAAAAATTGACCGTGTTCAGAGATTCCGCGCGGCAACGGCCTGCCGGCCCGCAGCGTCTCGATACCGTACGTCTCCGCCTCGACGGGTGTAGGTAGCGTCTCGACGACGTATGTCTCTGCCTCGACGGGTCAAGTCAAGTCAAGTTTATTTGTCACATACACATACGAGATGTGCAGTGAAATGAAAGTGGCAATGCTCGCGGACTTTTGTGCAAAAGACAAACAACAAAACAACCAAACAAATTATAAACACAATCATAACACACATATTCTTTTACATAATAAATAATGGAAGGAAAAACGTTCTGGAGAGTTAGTCCCTGGTGAGATAGGCGTTTACAGTCCGAATTGCCTCTGGGAAGAAACTCCTTCTCAACCTCTCCGCCCCCACCGCATGGCAACGGAGGCGTTTGCCTGACCGTAGCAGCTGGAACAGTCCGTTGCAGGGGTGGAAGGGGTCTCCCATGATTTTGTTTGCTCTGGAGTTGCACCTCCTGTTGTATAGTTCCTGCAGGGGGGTGAGTGAAGTTCCCATAGTGCGTTCGGCCGAACGCACTACTCTCTGCAGAGCCTTCTTGTCCTTGGCAGAGCAATTCCCAAACCAGATGGTAATGTTCCCGGACAAGATGCTTTCCACAGCCGCTGCGTAGAAGCACTGGAGGATCCTCGGAGACACTCTGAATTTCCTCAATTGCCTGAGGTGGTAAAGGCGCTGCCTTGCCTTACTCACCAGTGCTGAGGCGTGTGATGCCCATGTCATATCCTCAGAGATGTGGACTCCCAGATATTTAAAACAGTTCACCCTATCCACAGGATCCCCATTTATCCTCAATGGAGTGTACGTCCTCGGATGATGTGCCCTCCTAAAGTCCATGATCAGCTCCTTCGTGTTTTTGATGTTCAAGAGGAGGCTGTTATCCTGGCACCAGAGTGCTAGATCAGCCACCTCCTCCCGGTAGGCCTTCTCATCATTGTCTGAGATCAGGCCCACCACCACAGTGTCATCAGCAAACTTAATTATTGAGTTGGAGCTGA
The DNA here is from genome assembly GCA_036785375.1 of Leucoraja ocellata. NCBI lineage: Eukaryota > Metazoa > Chordata > Chondrichthyes > Rajiformes > Rajidae > Leucoraja > Leucoraja ocellata. The sequence continues at coordinate 70,420 of JAWMAR010002898.1, forward strand.
ACCTAGCCACACAGTCATGTGTGTACAGGGAGTACAATAGGGGGCTGAGGACGCAACCCTGGGGCGATCCTGTGCTCAGGGTGAGGGACTTCGATGTATTCCCTCCCATCTTGACTACCTGGGGCCTGGCGGTGAGGTATAGGTATGGGTGTAGGTAGCGACTCAACGCCGTACGCAGCATCTTAACGGCGTACGCCTAGCACGTGCCGTTGCGTGATGACGTAACCACCCGATGCCGTGCGACGTCCAAATTCAGTCGGCCCGCCTCCTGCCCAGCTGATTGATGAGTATAATATCGGGGCCAGCTCCAGACGGCTCCGCGGTTGGAACTGGGACTAGCCCCGCCTCACGCCACCACGTTTGGTCGCGCTAGACGCGTGCTGGCGGGACCGGCCCTTATCCCAGCGGGTCAGGCAGCACCTCTGGCGAAAAGGGAAAAGGGATCTTGGGTGATGCTTCGGGTCGAGACACTTCTTCAGACTGAGAGTTGGGGGAGAGGGAAAAGGTGATGTAGAGAGAAATGAATGAAAGATACGCAAAAATGTAACGATGAGAAGATGTTAGCTGTGGTCCAGGTAAAACATAGACACATAGACAATAGGTGCAGGAGTAGAGGCCATTCGGCCCTTCGAGCCAGCACCGCCATTCAATATGATCATGGCTGATAGAAACATAGAAACATAGACAATAGGTGCAGGAGTAGAGGCCATTCGGCCCTTCGAGCCTGCACCGCCATTCAATATGATCATAGCTGATAGAAACATAGAAACATAGACAATAGGTGCAGGAGTAGAGGCCATTCGGCCCTTCGAGCCTGCACCGCCATTCAATATGATCACGGCTGATCATCCAACTCAGTATCCCATCCCTGCCTTCTCTCCATACCCCCTGATCCCTTTAGCCACACAAGGGCCACATCTAACTCCCTCTTAAATATAGCCAATGAACTGTGTGGCCTCACCTACCTTCTGTGGCAGAGAATTCCACAGATTCACCACTCTCTGTGTGTGAAAAAAAAATGTTTTTCTCATCTCGGTCCTAAAAGATTTCCCCCTTATCCTTAAACTGTGACCCCTTGTTCTGGACTTCCCCAACATCGGGAACAATCTTCCTGCATCTAGCCTGTCCAACCCCTTAAGAATTTTGTAAGTTTCTATAAGATCCCTCCCTCAATCTTCTAAATTCTAGCGAGTACAAGCCGAGTCTATCCAGTCTTTCTTCATATGAAAGTCCTGCCATCCCAGGAATCAGTCTGGTGAACATTCTCTGTACTCCCTCTATGGCAAGAATGTCCTTCCTCAGATTAGGAGACCAAAACTGTACGCAATACTCCAGGTGTGGTCTCACCAAGACCCTGTACAACTGCAGTAGAACTGCGTTTGGGGAGTCTACACCCCCGGGGCATGAACATCGAATTCTCCCAATTCTGTTAGTCCTTGCTGTCTCCTCCCCTTCCTCAGCTCCCCTGCTGTCTCCTCCCACCCTCCAGCCTTCTGGCTACTCCTCCTTTTCCCTTTCTTGTCCCGACCCACCCCCACCCCCGATCAGTCTGAAGAAGGGTTTCGGCCCGAAACGTTGCCTATTTCCTTCGCTCCATAGATGCTGCTGCACCCGCTGAGTTTCTCCAGCTTTTCTGTGTAACCTGCAGTAGAACCTCCCTGCTCCTAGACTCAAATTCTTTTGTTACGAATTTGGGCCGAACCCTTCTTCAAACCCGTATCAAAACTCAGATGGTGAGGGTTTAGTTTAGTTTAGAGATACAGCGCGGAAAGAGGCCCTTTGGCCCTCTGACCAGCGATCTCCCCCCCCCCCCCCCACATACACCAGTTCTAGGCTACAAACTGGGGACAATTTTACAGAAGCCAAGTAACTTAAAAACCCGCAATGCAGGTCGGTCACGGGAAGAACATGCAAACTCCGCACAGACAGCACCTGTAGTCAGGATCGAACCTGGGTCTCTGGGGCTGTGAGGCAGCAGCTCTACCCGCTGCGGCACCGTGCCGGCCCCTTGTGGTTGAAGATGGCCTTGAAAACTCAAGCCACATTGTAAACCCTTCATAGAACCATGTAGTGTCCACTGCTTGGAAACAGGCCCTTCGGCCCAACTTGGCCCATCTACCCTACTCACACCTCTCTGCGTTTGGCCCGCATCCCTCTAAACCCGTCCTGTCCATGTGTCGTCTGAGGAAGGGTCTCGACCCGAAACATCGCCTATTCCTTCTCTCCAGAGATGCTGCCCGTCCCGCTGAGTTACTCCAGCACTTTGTTATTCTGCTGTCGGTTTAAACCAGCATCTGCAGTTCCTTCTTACACATATAGATGTGTGTGTGTGTGTGTTTCGATACGTGTGTGTATGTATGTTTCTAAACATATGTGTGTATGTATGTGTGGTTTGTATGTATGTGTGTATGTATGTGTGTGTGCATGTGTATGTTTCTATACATATGTGTGTGTGTATGTTTCTATACTTATATGTGTGTGTGTGTGTGTGCGTGCGTGTGTGTGCATGTGTGTGCATGTGTGTGTGTGCGTGTGGTGTGTGTGTGCGTGTGGTGTGTGTGTGTGTGTGTGCGTGTGTGTGGTGTGAGTGTTTGTGTGTGTGTGAGGTGTGTGTGTGTGCGTGTGTGGTGTGTATGTGTGTGGTGTGTGTGTGTGCGTGTATGTGTGTGTGTGTGTGTGTGTGTGTATGTGTGTGTGTGTATGCATGTGTGTGTGTGTGTGGTGAGTGGTGTGTGTGTGTGCGTGTGTGTATGTGTGTGTGTGTGTGTGCGTGTGTGTGGTGTGTGTGTTTGTGTGTGTGTGTGTGTGTGTGGTGAGTGGTGTGTGTGTGTGAGTGTGTGCGTGTGGTGTGTGTGTGTGTGTGCGTGTGTGTGTGTGTGTGTGAGTGTGTGTGTTTGTGGTTTGTGTGTGTGTGTGTGTGTGTGTGTGTGTGTGTATGGCCCGCATCCCTCTAAACCTGTCCTGTCCATGTGTCGTCTGAACAAGGCTCTCGACCTGAAACATCACCCATTCCTTCTCTCCAGAGATGCTGCCTGCCCCGCTGAGTTACTCCAGCATTTTGTGTCTGACATTTGGTTTAAACCAGCATGTGCGGCAGGAACAGCAGCTCATATTTCGCTTGGGCAGCTTACAACCCTGTGATATGAATATTGATTTCTCTAACTTCAAGCCTCTCCCTCTCTCCGTCCCTCCCCCACCCTAGTTCACGAACCAGCTTCAAAGTCATCTTGTTTAGTCTCATTGTCTTTCACTAGTCACTCCGGAATTTTGTGTCTTATCTGCAGTTCCTTCCCACAAAAAACCCACAGACCAGCGCGTCTTTGGAGCGTGGGAGGAAACCGGAGCACCCGGAGAAAAACCCACGCAAGTCACGTGCGAGAACGTGCAAACTCCGCACATACAGCACCCGTAGTCAGGATCGAACCCGGGTCTCTGGCGCTGGGAGGCAGCAACCTCTGTGCTGTCTCTTGAGGTTGTAGATGTCCGTGAAAACTGCGCTTGTCAATTTTTGTAAACTTGTAAGATCTAACCAAACACACACGTTCAACATGGACCCAGAGAGTTATATAGTGTGGAAACAGGCCCTATGGACCAACTTAGAAACATACACAATAGGTGCAGGAGTAGAGGCCATTCGGCCCTTCCAGCCTGCACCGCCATTCAATATGATCACGGCTGATCATCCAACTCAGTATCCCATCCCTGCCTTCTCTCCACATCCCTTGTTTCCATTAGCCCCAAGAGCTGTATCTGACTCTCTCTTGAAAACATAGAAACATAGAATATAGGTGCAGGAGTAGAGGCCATTCAGCCCTTCGAGCCTGCACCGCCATTCAATATGATCACGGCTGATCATCCAACTCAGTATCCCATCCCTGCCTTCTCTCCATACCCCTTTAGCCAGATCCCTTTAGCCACATCTAACTCCCTCTTAAATATAGCCAATGAACTGTGTGGCCTCAACTACCTTCTGTGGCAGCGAATTCCACAGATTCACCACTCTCTGTGTGTGAAAAAAAATGTTTTTCTCATCTCGGTCCTAAATGATTTCCCCCTTATCCTTAAACTCTGTGTGTGTGTGGCCCCTTGTTCTTGACTTCCCCAACATTGGGAACAATCTTCCTGCATCTAGCCTGTCCAACCCCTTAAGAATTTTGTAAGTCTCTATAAGATCCCCCCTCAATCTTCTAAATTCTAGCGAGTACAAGCCGAGTCTATCCAGTCTTTCTTCATATGAAAGTCCTGACATCCCAGGAATCAGTCTGGTGAACCTTCTCTGTACTCCCTCTATGGCAAGAATGTCCATCCAGTGAATCGGCCTCCACTGCCCATCTGTGGCAGAGAGTTCCACAGATTCACAACTCTCTGGGTGAAAACGTTTTTCCTCATCTCAGTCCTAATTGGCCGGTGACCCTTTATTCTTAGACTGTGTGTGTGTGACCCCTGGTTCTGGACTGATCACTCATCGAAACATCACCCATTCCTTCTCTCAAGAGATGCCGCCTGTCCTTGCAAAAGGATTTGAGTATAGGAGCAGGGAGGTTCTACTGCAGTTGTACAGGGTCTTGGTGAGACCACACCTGGAGTATTGCGTACAGTTTTGGTCTCCAAATCTGAGGAAGGGCATTATTGCCATAGAGGGAGTGCAGAGAAGGTTCACCAGACTGATTCCTGGGATGGCAGGACTGTCTTATGAAGAAAGACTGGATAGACTTGGTTTATACTCTCTAGAATTTAGAAGATTGGGAGGGGATCTTATAGAAACTTACAAAATTCTTAAGGGGTTGGACAGGCTAGATGCAGGAAGATTGTTCCCGATGTTGGGGAAGTCCAGGACAAGGGGTCACAGCTTAAGGATAATCGGGAAATCCTTTAAAACCGAGATGAGAAGAACTTTTTTCACACAGAGAGTGGTGAATTTCTGGAACTCTCTGCCGCAGAGGGTAGTCGAGGCCACAGTTCATTGGCTATATTTAAGAGGGAGTTAGATGTGGCCCTTGTGGCTAAGGGGATCAGGGGGTATGGAGAGAAGGCAGGTACGGGATACTGAGTTGGATGATCAGCCATGATCATTTTGAATGGCGGTGCAGGCTCGAAGGGCCGAATGACCTCTACTCCTGCATCTATTTTCTATGTTTCTATTCACAACTCTCTGGGTGAAAACGTTTTTCCTCATCTCAGTCCTAATTGGCCGGTGACCCTTTATTCTTAGACTGTGTGTGTGTGACCCCTGGTTCTGGACTGATCACTCATCGAAACATCACCCATTCCTTCTCTCAAGAGATGCTGCCTGTCCCGCTGAGTTACTCCAGCATTTTATGTCTACAGGAGTGTAGATATTGGCAGGTCATCCTGCAGTTGTATAAGATGTTGGTGAGACTGCATTTAGAGTATTGTGTTCAGTTCTGGGCATCGTGTTAGATATTACTACGCTTGAAAGGGTCCAGGATGTTTCCGGGACTCGAGGGGCCTGTGAGCTACAGGGAGAGGTTGAGCAGGGCTGGGTCTCCATTCCCTGGAGCGCAGGAGGATGAGGGGCGATCTTAGAGAGGTGTACAAAATCACGAGAGGAATAGAGTCTCCTACCCAGAGTCGGGGAACCGAGGACCAGAGGACACCGGCTTAAAGTGAAGGGGAAAAGATTTAGTAGGAATCTTTTCCACACGGAGGGTGGTGGGTGTATGGAACGAGCTGCTGGAGGAGGTAGTTGAGGCAAGGTTTACGAACCATCGGACAGGTACATGGATAGGACAGGTTTGGAGGGCAGGCAGGTGGGACTAGTGTAGCTGGGGCATGTAGGCCGGTGTGGGCAAGTTGGGCATTCATCCAAGTTGTATCACTATGACGCTAAATTGAATATCCTGCACCTGAGTCACAGACTAAATTGTCTAGCAATTAAGGTGTCAATTGTTGCTATATTGGTGTTTGCAAAGAGTTGTGGAAGGATGAATATATTTATCTAAGACAATGAAATGTAAAGCTAACACTGATGTGTCTTGCTCATGATCGATTTTGTAAGTACCTCGCCCATATGTTGGATTCAGTAATGATTAACTTTCGCTGGTCAAATGACTCCAAGGGTTATAGGGTACAGAGAAACATAGGTGCAGGAGGAGGCCATTCGGCCCTTCGAGCCAGCACCAGCACCGCCATTCATTGTGATCATGGCTGATCGTCCCCAATCAATAACCCGTGCCTGCCTTCTCCCCATGTCCCTTGACTCCACCAGCCCCTAGAGCATCCAACTCAGTATCCTGTACCTGCCTTCTCTCCATACCCCCTGATCCCTTTAGCCACATGAAACAGGCCCTTCAGCCCAACTTGCCCACACCGGCCAGCATGTCCCAAATACACTAGTCCCACCTTCCCACGTTTAGAAACATAGAGAATAGGTGCAGAAGAAGGCCATTCGGCCCATTGAATCGATTCAGAGCAAATCCCATCAATCCCATTCTGCCAGGTTTATTTCCCCGTCGCTTGTTCAACATAGAAACATAGACAATAGGTGCAGGAGGAGGCCATTCGGCCCTTCGAGCCAGCACCAGCACCGCCATTCATTGTGATCATGGCTGATCGTCCCCTATCAATAACCCGTGCCTGCCATCTCCCCATATCCCTTGACTCCACTAGCCCCTAGAGCTCTATCTAACTCTCTCTTAAACCCAGCCAGTGACTTGGCCTCCACTGCCCTCTGTGGCAGGGAATTCCACAAATTCACACAACTCTCTGGGTGAAAACTTTTTTTTTGGTCTCCTCAACCTCCCTATGACAGACACAAATAGCTGGGTCCATGGGGGCTGTCCCACTGTACGAGTTCCTTCAAGAGTTCTCCCCAGTTTGCCCTGATTCGAACTCGGAGATTTACGGTAATGGTAAGGGTCCCTCCCCCACCCAAGTCGACACAAGTTTTCACCCAACAAACAGCTAACAAAGTCATGTCGCCTTTATCATTGTTACTTTTTTCCATATCTTTCATTACTTGGTAATTATTTCTCTCCATCATCGTCTGTGTTTCCCGTGGCTTTCAGTCTGAAGAAGGGTCTCGACCTGAAACGCACCCAGTCCTTCTCTCCAGCGATGCTGCCTGTCCCGCTGAGTTACTCCAGCTTCTAGCGTCTGGCCTTACGAGCCTTTGGAGTTTGGGAGGAGACCGGAACTCTCGGAGAAAAACCCGCGCAGGTCACAGTGATGAACATGCAAACTCCGTACAGACAGCGCCCGTAGTCAGGATCGAACCCGTAGTCAGGGTCTTGGTGAGACCACACCTGGAGGATTGCGTACAGTTTTGGTCTCCTAATCTGAGGAAAGACATTCTTGCCGTAGAGGGAGTACAGAGAAGGTTCACCAGACTGATTCCTGGGATGTCAGGACTTTCATATGAAGAAAGACTGGATAGACTTGGTTTTTACTCTCTAGAATTTAGAAGATTGAGAGGGGATCTTATAGAAACTTACAAAATTCTTAAGGGGTTGGACAGGCTAGATGCAGGAAGATTGTTCCCGATGTTGGGGAAGTCCAGAACAAGGGGGCACACACACAGTTTAAGGATAAGGGGGAAGTCTCTTAGGACCGAGATGAGAAAAACATTTTTCTTTTCACACAGAGAGTGGTGAATCTGTGGAATTCTCTGCCACAGAAGGTAGTTGAGGCCACACAGTTCATTGGCTATATTTAAGAGGGAGTTAGATGTGGCTAAAGGGATCAGGGGGTATGGAGAGAAGGCAGGTGCAGGATACTGAGTTGGATGATCAGCCATGATCATATTGAATGGCGAATGGTGCAGGCTCGAAGGGCCAAATGGCCTACTCCTGCACCTATTTTCTATGTTTTACCTGCCCCAACTACCTACTCCGGCAGCTCGTTCCATACACCCACCAGCCTCTGTGTGAAAAAGTTGCCCTTCAATTTCCCAATCAACTTTCCCCCAGAGTTGTACCCAGAGTTGGCAAATCAAGAACCAGAGGGCAAAGGTTTAAAGTGAGGGGGGGAGGGGGGAGCTCACTTTAAACCTAAACCCTCTGGTTCTTGATTGGCCAACTCTGGGTACAAGCCTTTATGCAAGGAGGTCCTTCTGCAGTTGTACAAGGCTCTGGTGAGACCACACCTGGAGTATTGTGAGCAGTTCTGGTCTCCTAATTTGAGGAAGGACATTCTTGCCATTGAGGGAGCCCAGCGTAGGTTCACCAGGCCAATTCCCGGGATGGCTGGATTGACATATGATGAGAGAATGGGTCGACTGGGCTTGTAGTCACTGGAATTTAGAAGGATGAGTGGGGATCTTATAGAAACATATAAAACTCTTCAGGGATTGGATTGGCAGGAATTTTTTTCCCCGATGTTGGGGGAGTCCAGAACCAGGGGCCACACACACACACACACAGTTGAAGAATAAGGGGTGAGGGAGGCCCTTTGGGACTGAGATGAGGGGAAAACGTTTTCACCCAGAGAGTTGTGAATCTGTGGAATTCTCTGCCCCAGAAAAGGCAGTGGAGGCCGGTTCACTGGATGTTTTCAAGAGAGTTGGATTTAGCTCTTAGGGCTAAAGGGAATCAAAGGACTGTCTTATGAAGAAAGACTGGATAGACTTGGTTTATACTCGCTAGAATTTAGAAGATTGAGAGGGGATCTTATAGAAACTTACAAAATTCTTAAGGGGTTGGACAGGCTAGATGCAGGAAGATTGTTCCCGATGTTGGGGAAGTCCAGGACAAGGGGTCACAACTTAAGGATAAAGGGGAAATCCTTTAAAACCGAGATGAGGAGAACATTTTTCATGCAGAGAGTGGTGAATCTCTGGAACTCTCTGCCACAGAGGGTAGTTGAGGCCACAGTTCATTGGCTATATTTAAGAGGGAGTTAGATGTGGCCCTTGTGGCTAAGGGGATCAGGGGGTATGGAGAGAAGGCAGGTACGGGATACTGAGTTGGATGATCAGCCATGATCATATTGAATGGCGGTGCAGGCTCGAAGGGCCGAATGGCCTCTATTCCTGCACCTACAGTCTATGTGTCTGATCAATCTCTGCATTAATTGTGTGTGCAGACAAGGGCTGGGATTTGTGCAGCATAGTCTCCGCCCAGAAGACAGAGAGAGGCAGGGAGAGAAGGCGGGGGAGAGAGGGAGAGGGAGAGGGAGGAGAGAAACTGGGGTAGAGCATCGCCGCCGCTCGTACCGGGGACAGCCGGCCGGGTGCTCACAGGGGGCCGAGACCCTCCTCAACCCGCTCCCCTTCACTCTCCCTATCTCTGGACCCCAGCCCCGGCGGGGAAGGATGCACCCATCGCCCTAGCGCCACACGCAATTTTCCGTTTAGCACCGAGCGACCGCTGCGCTAGCGCGGAATGCTGCGCCGCCGGCAACGCAAGTATGTGTGTGTGGGGAGGGGAGGATTGGGGGGGATTTGGGGGTCTCTGGGGGGCTGTTCAGGGGGGGAGAGGTGGGCAGGGGGTGGAATGCAGCCGGGAGAGGGGTTTGCATGGGGCAGGCGGAGCCGGGGAGATGCACAAGGGGCTGTCGCGGCCGCTGCTGCTGTCAACCCGGTCCCATTGTAGCCGAGCCCGCGGTGTTAACACAATGGAGAGGGGAGAGGGGAGAGGGAGGGGAGGGGGAGGGGAGAGGGGAGAGCGGATAGAGGGGAGGGAGTGAGGGAGGGAGAGGGGAGAGGGAGGGGGTAGATTGGACATAAGATGGGGAGAGGGGAGAGGAGAAGGGGGAGAAGGGGGAGAGGAGAGAGGGAGAGGGGGGAGGGGAGGAGAGGGGAGAGGGGAAGAGATTGGACATAAGATAGGGAGAGGGGGGAAGGAGAAGGGGGAGATGGGAGGTGGAGAGGGGGGAGGTGTAGAGGGGGGAGGGGGAGGTGCAGAGGGGGAGGAGAAGGGGGAGATGGAGAGGGGAGAGGGGAGAGGGAGGGGGTAGATTGGACATAAGATGGGGAGAGGGGGGAGGGGGAGCGGAGTGGAGAGGGGAGTGGGTGGGAGAAGTAGGGAGGGGGGAAGGGGGAGGAGAAGAGATTGGACATAAGGGGAGAGAGGGGAGAGGAGAAGGGGGAGATGGAGAGGGGGAGAGGGGGGGGAAGGTGGAGAGGGGAAGAGATTGGACATAAGATGGGGAGAGGGGGAAGGAGAGGACCAGAGGGGAGGGGGGAAGGGGAGAGGGGATGGGGGTGGGAGAGGGGGGTGGAGAGGAGAGGAGGGCGGAGGAGAGGGGAGAGATTGGACGTAAGATGGGGAGAGGGGGGAGGACCAGAGGGGAGGAGGAGAGGGGAGGGGTGGGAGAGGGAGGGGGGAGGAGGTGAGAGGGAGGAGGGGAGGGGGAGAGGGAGGGGGAGGAGCGATGGGAACAGGACTGGAGAGGGAGGGGGCGGAGAGCTGGGAGGAATGGATGAGGGGAGGGGGAGGGGAAGGGAGGAGGAGGAAGGCAGAAGGGTTTGGGGACAGTAGGGGATGTGAGGGGGAGGAGTGATGGGGTGGGGGTGGGTGGAGGGGGGGGGGGGAGAGGGGGACAGGGAGAGAGAGGGTGGGGGGGGAATAGTTGGGGACAAGGGAGAGGGTGAGGGAGGGAGAAGGGAGAAGGGAGGGACATGACTTCAGAATTAAGGGACAGAAGTTTAGGGGTAACATGAGGGGGAACTTCTTTACTCAGAGAGTGGTAGCGGTGTGGAATGAGCTTCCAGTGGAAGTGGTGGAGGCAGGTTCATTGGTATCATTTAAAAATAAATTGGATAGGTATATGGATGAGAAGGGAATGGAGGGTTATGGTATGAGTGCAGGCAGGTGGGACTAAGGGGAAAAAATTTGTTCGGCACGGACTTGTAGGGCCGAGGGCCTGTTTCCGTGCTGTAATTGTTATATGGTTATATGGTTAAGGTGAGAGGATGGGGGGTGGGAGAGTGGGGGGAAGGGGGAGATAGGGTGGGCGAGGGGAGAGATAGGGGGACAGGGAGAGGGCGAGAGAGGGTGGGGGAGTGGGGGGAAGGGGAGAGTGAGGGGTACAGAGAGGGGGAGGGGGGAGAGGGTGGGGGTGGGAGAGTTGGGCGGGGGAGAGAGGGTGGGTACAGGAAGAGGGTGGGGTGAGGGGAGAGAGAGAGAGGGTGCAGGGAGGGGGGGAGAGGCTGGGGGGAGAGGGGGGGCAGAACATGAGAGAGAGAATGGGGGGTGGTGTACAGGGTAGAGTTTTCCGAAACTAGAGCCTCAAGCACATAACAATATTATGTCACTTATTTGAGAACAAATATGTACAGATCCAGAATCAACCTCCTGGGTGACGTTTCGGGTCTGAAGGAGGGTCTCGTCCCGAAACGTCACCTGTTCCTTCGCTCCATAGATGCTGCCTCACCCGCTGAGTTTCCCCAGCATTCGATGACTACCTTAGATCAAGATTTACGAGGATGTTGCCAGGACTCGAGGGGCCTGAGCTACAGGGAGAGGTTGAGCAGGGCTGGGTCTCTATTCCTTGGAGCGCAGGAGGATGAGGGGTGATCTTATAGAGGTGTACAAAATCATGAGAGGAATAGATCGGGTAGAGTCTCTTGCCCAGAGTCGGGGAATCGAGGACCAGAGGACACGGGTTCAAGGTGAAGGGGATAAGATTTAATAGGAATCTGAGGGGTAACCTTTCCACACAGTGGGAAACATTGATTCTGCTGTGTGGGGATGTTTTATGTTAAACCCTATAGTGTGTTGTGTCCTGTTGATTTTTTATTGTATGGCTGTATGGTAATTCATTTCACTGTGCCATCAGGCACATGTGACAATTAAATCTATCTTGAATCTTGAATCTTGGTGGGTGTATGGAACGGGCTGCCGGTGGAGGTAGTCGAGGCTGGGACTGTCCCAATGTTTAAGAAACAGTTACATGAATTGGACAGGTTTGGAGGGATATGGGCCAAACGCAGGCAGGTGGGACTAGTGTAGATGGGGCATGTTGGTCGGCATGGGTGAGTCGGGCCGAAGGGCCTGTTTCCCCGCTGCGAATGTAGCACATTACAGAAACAGGACTTCATCCCACAATGAACTTGAAGCTCTGTATCATTTCTCTTATCTCCAGTTGAAAATGAAAGACTTTACGCCACACCCTTTGACAATTGACTGTAACCTGCCATCTGTCCGACATTCGGCAATCTAGCTAGGTGTTGCTACAGTTTATCACGCTACGGGCATTGCATCATAGGGTCATGAACGCAAAAGCAGGCCCTTCGGCCCATCAAGCCCGCCCTGCCCACCAACACCCATTTAAGCCGATTAATGAAGAAAGACTGGATAGACTTGGTTTATACTCTCTAGAATTTAGGAGATTGAGAGGGGATCTTATAGAAACTTACAAAATTCTTAAGGGGTTGGACAGGCTAGATGCAGGAAGATTGTTCCCGATGTTAGGGAAGTCCAGGACAAGGGGTCACCGCTTAAGGATAAAGGGGAAATCCTTTAAAACCGAGATGAGAAGAACTTTTTTCACGCAGAGTGGTGAATCTCTGGAACTCTCTGCCACAGAGGGTAGTTGAGGCCACAGTTCATTGGCTGTATTTAAGAGGGAGTTAGATGTGGCCCTTGTGGCTAAGGGGATCAGGGGGTATGGAGAGAAGGCAGGTACGGGATACTGAGTTGGATGATCAGCCATGATCATATTGAATGGCGGTGCAGGCTCGAAGGGCCGAATGGCCTACTCCTGCACCTAATTTCTATGTTTCTAAGCCGAGCCCATTTTATTCTTCCCGCTTTCGGCGCGGTGGGTATAGTCGCTGCCTCACAGCGCCAGAGACCCGAGTTGGATCCCGACTACGGGCGCTGTCTGTGCGGAGTTTGCACGCTCCCCCCGTGACTTTTCTCCGAGATCTTCAGTTCCCTCCCACACTCCAATAACGTGCAGGTTTGCAGGCTAATTGGCCATGGTGAAATAGAAACATAGAAATTAGGTTCAGGAGTAGAGGCCATTCGGCCCTTCGATCCTGCACCGCCATTCAATATGATCATGGCTGATCATCCAACTCAGTATCCCATCCCTGCCTTCTCTCCATACCCCCTGATCCCCTTAGCCACAAGGGCCACATCTAACTCCCTCTTAAATATAGCCAATGAACTGTGGCCTCGACTACCCTCTGTGGCAGAGAGTTCCAGAGATTCACCACTCTCTGTGTGAAAAAAGTTCTTCTCATCTCGGTTTTAAAGGATTTCCCCCTTATACTTAAGCTGTGACCCCTTGTCCTGGACTTCCCAAACATCGGGAACAATCTTCCTGCATCTAGCCTGTCCAACCCCTTAAGAATTTTGTAAGTTTCTATAAGATCCCCCCTCTCAACCTTCTATATTCTAGAGAGTATAAACCAAGTCTATCCAGTCTTTCTTCATAAGCCAGTCCTGACATCCCAGGAATCAGTCTGGTGAACCGTCTCTGCACTCCCTCTATGGCAATAATGTCCTTCCTCAGATTTGGAGACCAAAACTGTACGCAATACTCCAGGTGTGGTCTCACCAAGACCCTGTACAACTGCAGTAGAACCTCCCTGCTCCTATACTCAAATCCTTTTGCAATGAAAGCCAACATACCATTCGCTTTCTTTACTGCCTGCTGCACCTGCATGCCTACTGGTAAAATGGTACATTCCCCCTAGTGTGTGTGTGTGTGTGTGTACGATACGAGGATCGGGTCAGCCTGGCATTGGCGGGCCGAAGGGCCTGTATCTCTGCGCTGTATCTCTAAACTGAACTAAATTAAAAAGCTGGAGAAACTCAGCGGGTGCAGCAGCATCTATGGAGCGAGGGAAATGCCATATCGGAACTTCATGAACATTCGGTGGGGTTGCATTTGGAATATTGCCTGCAGTTCTGGTCAGATTACACGATGCAGCAGCTTTGGAGAGGGTGCAGAAGGGGATGCTATTGGAATTAGAGGGTATTGCCTATAAGGAGCGGTAGGAGAATGGAGCGGCTGGGCTTGTACACTCTGGATTTTAGAAGGATGAGAGGGAATCTCATTGAAACATATAAGATTGTTAAGAAGATTGTTCCCGATGTTGGGGAAGTCCAGAACAAGGGGCCACACACACACACAGTTTAAGGATAAGAGGGAAATCTTTTCGGACTGAGATGAGGAAAACATTTTTCTTTTCACACAGAGGGTGGTGAATCTGTGGAATTCTCTGCCACAGAGGGTAGTTGGGGCCACACAGTTCATTGGCTATATTTAAGAGGGAGTTAGATGTGGCCCTTGTGGCTAAAGGGATCAGGGGGTATGGAGAGAAGGCAGGGATGGGATACTGAGTTGGATGATCAGCCATGATCATATTGAATGGCGGTGCAGGCTCGAAGGGCCGAATGGCCTCTACTCCTGCACCTATTCTCTACGTTTCTATGTATCTATCAGCCATGATCATATTGAATGGCGGTGCAGGCTCTAAGGGCCGAATGGCCTACTCCTGCACCTATTTTCTATGTTTCTATGTTAAGGGTTTGGACACGCTATAGAGGCAGGAAACATGTTTCCGATGTTGGGGGAGTCCAGAACCAGGGGCCACACACACAGTTTAAGAATAAGGGGTACACCATTTAGAACAGAGACGAGGAAACACTTTTTCTCACAGAGAGTGGTGAGTCTGTGGAATTCTCTGCCTCAGAGGGCAGTGGAGGCCGGTTCTCTGGATGCTTTCAAGAGAGAGCTAGATAGGGCTCTTGAAGATAGCCTTACTGTCTCCGACTACATTCTATCTCTGTCCCCCCCCCTCCCCTGACATCGGTTTGAAGAAGGGTCTCGACCCGAAACATCGCCCATCCCTTCTCTCCAGAGATGCTGCCCGTCCCGCTGAGTTACTCCAGCATTTTGTGTCTACCTTCGATTTAAACCAGTATCTGCAGTTCTTTCTTACACATGTACATATATACTATATATATATATATATACACACACACACATACTCAGAAAACAAACAAATAATAGTAGTGTATTAATAATAATAATAATAATAATAGTCTATTGAAGTTCAGAGCGTATTTGAGGTTGTAATGTTTAATAGCCTGATGGCTGTAGGGAAGTAGCTGTTCCTGAACCTGGACGTTACAGTTTTCAGGCTCCTGTACCTTCTTCCCAGTGGCAGGGGTGAAATGAGTGTGTGGCCATTATGGAAACTCCAACTCAGTATCCCGTACCTGCCTTCTCTCCATACCCCCTGATCCCTTTAGCCACAAGGGCCACATCTAACTCCCTCTTAAATATAGCCAATGAACTGGCCTCAACTACCTTCTGTGGCAGAGAATTCCACGGATTCTGTGTGAAAAAAAATATTTTTCTCATCTCGGTCCTAAAAGACATCCCCCTTATCCTTAAACTGTGTGTGTGGCCCCTTGTTCTGGACTTCCCCAACATCGGGAACAATCTTCCTGCATCTAGCCTGTCCAACCCCTTGAGAATTTTGTACGTTTCTATAAGTTCCCCCCCTCAATCTAAATTCTAACGGTTTGATCCATATTCACCAGACTGATTCCTGGGATGTCAGGACTTTCATATGAAGAAAGACTGGATAGACTCGGCTTGTACACGCTAAAATTTAGAAGATTGAGGGGGGGATCTTATAGAAACTTACAAAATTCTTAAGGGGTTGGACAGGCTAGATGCAGGAAGATTGTTCCCGATGTTGGGGAAGTCCAGGACAAGGGGCCACACACAGTTTAAGGATAAGAGGGAAATCTTTTAGGACCGAGATGAGGAAAACATTTTTCAATATGATCATGGCTGATCATCCAACTCAGTATCCCATCCCTGCCTTCTCTCCATACCCCCTGATCCCTTTAGCCACAAGGGCCACATCTAACTCCCTCTTAAATATAGCCAATGAACTGTGGCCTCAACTACCTTCTGTGGCAGAGAATTCCACAGATTCACCACTCTCTGTGTGTGAAAAATGTTTTTCTCATCTTGGTCCCCTCTATCCTCAAACTGTGTGACCCCTTGTCCTGGACTTCCCCAAAAATCGTCCTGCATCTAGCCTGTCCAACCCCTTAAGAATTTTGTACGTTTCTATAAGATCCCCCCCTCAATCTCCTAAATTCTAGCGAGTACAAGCCGAGTCTATCCAGTCTTTCTTCATATGAAAGTCCTGCCATCCCAGGAATCAGTCTGGTTATAGCACCTGGAGTATTGCGTACAGTTTTGGTCTCCAAATCTGAGGAAAGACATTATTGCCATAGAGGGAGTGCAGAGAAGGTTCACCAGCCTGATTCCTGGGATGTCAGGACTGTTTTTTCACATAGAGAGTGGTGAATCTCTGGAATTCTCTGCCACAGAGGGTAGTTGAGGCCACAGTTCATTGGCTATATTTAAGAGGGAGTTAAATGTGGCCCTTGTGGCTAAAGGGATCAGGGGGTATGGAGAGAAGGCAGGTACAGGATACTGAGTTGGATGATCGGCCATGATCATATTGAATGGCGGTGCAGGCTCGAAGGGCTGAATGGCCTCTACTCCTGCACCTAATTTCTATGTTTCTAATCAATCAATCAATCAATCAATCAATCAACCTTTATTGTCATCCTGCAAAGCAACAGTTGTACAGTACAAAATGAGAAGATGTTTCCCAGGGAATAGCGGAGCATCGCACATAAAACTTAAAACATTTCACACATAATAACAGTAAAAGCAATCCAGTCCCTGATGGAACAGTATAAATAGTTAAAAGCAGGTAAAACAGCAACATTAAAATACAGTAAAACCAATCATAAAAATGTCCAGGGCAGCTGATTTGAGTGGCCAGTTCCCGAGTTATTGCAGTGTCAGTGCAAAGCCGCAGAGTCAGGTGACTGTGAGTACAGAGTGACTGTTTAGCAGCCTCACAGCCTGTGGCAGGAAGCTGTTTAGCAGTCTGATAGTCCGGGCTTTGATGCTGCGATATCTCTTGCCTGATGGCAGGAGATCCAGGTGTGTGTGGAGGGGGTGCAGTTTGTCCTTGGCAATTCTCTGAGCTTTTTCCAGACAGCGGCTCTGGAACAGTTCTTGTACCGAGGGTAGGGAGACGCCAATGATCCTCTCTGCTCCCCTCACTACCCTCTGCAGGGACTTCCTGTCCGAGCAGTTGCAGGTGGAGTACCACGTATTTATGCAGTACGTGAGTACAGACTCCTGTAGAAAGTCCTGAGGATGTTGGTGGGGAGTGAGGCCTGTTTGAGTTTCCTCAGGTAGTCCAGTCGCTGATGGGCCCGTTTGACGGTCCCAGTGGTGTTCCTGGGCCAGGTGAGGCTGTCCGTAATTTGCACACCGAGGAACTTAATGCTCTCCATTCTCTCCACTGTGGTGCCAGTGCCACTGATGTTGAGGGGTGTGTGTGCTTTGGCTGCGCCCTCCTGAAGTCGACAACCATCTCCTTTGTTTTGTCGACATTTAATGCTAGATTATTTTTGCCGCACCAGTCCACTAGTTGTTTTACTTCCTCCCTGTACATTGATTTGTCATCTCCGCTGACGAGTCCCACCACTGTTGTGTCATCCGCGAATTTTATGATCTTATTGTCCCTGAATCTGGCAGCACAGTCATGTGTGAGCAGTGTGAACAACAGCGGGTTGGGCACACACAGCCTTGAGGGGGGCCGGTGCTCAGCGTGATCGAGCCAACACGGACTGACTGCGATCTCTCCGTCAGAAAGTCCAAGATCCAATTGAGGCCCAGCAGGGTTAGTTTCTCCACAAGTCTCCGTGGGACGATGGTGTTAAACGCCGAGCTGAAGTCAATGTACAGGATTCTGGCGTATGTGTTTTTGTTTTCCAGATGAGTGAGTACTGTGTGCAGCGCGGTAGAGATGGCATCTTCTGTAGAGCGGTTGGGGTGATAGGCAAACTGGATGGGGTCTACCATCTTATTATCTTGAGATTATTATCTCAATGGGGTTAGATTAGGTAAGGGTACAGTGAGACCTGGGTGTCCTTGTACTGAAAGTTGGCATGCAGGTACAGCAGGCAGTGAAGAAAGCTAATGGAATGTTGGCCTTCATAACAAGAGGATTTCAGTATAGGAGTAAAGAGGTTCTTCTGCAGTTGTATAGGGCTCTGGTGAGACCACATCTGGAGTATTGTGTACAGTTTTGGTCTCCTAATTTGAGGAAGGACATCCTTTTGTGATTTAGGCAGTGCAGCGTAGGTTCACCAGATCGATCCCTGGGATGGCGGGACTGTCATATCAGGAAAGATTGAAAAGACCAGGCTTGTATTCACTGGAGTTTAGAAGGATGAGGGGGAGGGATCTTATAGAAACATATACAATTATAAAAGGACTGGACAAGCTAGATGCAGGAAAAATGTTCCCAATGTTGGGCGAGTCCAGAACCAGGGGCCACACACACAGTCTTAGAATAAAGGGGAGGTCATTTAAGACTGAGGCGAGAAAAAACTTTTTCACCCAGAGAGTTGTGTGAATTTGTGGAATTCCCTGCCACAGAGGGCAGTGGAGGCCAAGTCACTGGATGGATTTAAGAGAGAGTTAGATAGAGCTCTAGGGGCTAGTGGAGTCAAGGGGTATGGGGGAGAAGGCAGGCACGGGTTATTGATAGGGGACGATCAGCCGTGATCACAATGAATGGCGGTGTAGGCTCGAAGGGCCGAATGGCCTCCTCCTGCACCTATTTTCTATGTTTCTATCTGTAACCAGCTCAACCGACCAACAATGTCCCAGCTACACTAGTCCCACTTGCCTGCGCTTAGTCCATATCCCTCCAAACCGGTCTTATCCATGTAACTGTTTCATAAACGATGGGATAGTCCCAGCCTCAACGACCTCCTCTGGCAGCTTGTTCCATACACCCTTTGTGTGAAAATGTTACCCCACAGATTCCAATTAAATCTTTCCCCCTTCACCTTGAACCTGTGTCCTCTGGTCCTCGATTCGCCTACTCTGGGCAAGAGACTCTGTGCGTCTGTCTACCCGATCTATTCCTCTCATGGAATAGAGACCCAGCCTACTCAACTTCTCCCGATAGCTCACACCCTCTGGTCCAGGCAACATCCTCGTAAATCTTGTCTGAACCCGTTCAAGCTTGACAATATCTAACACGGTGCCCAGAACTGAACACAATATTCTAAATGCGGTCTCACCAACGTCTTATACAACTGCAACATCATGACCTCCCGACTTCTACACTCAATACTCTGACTGATGAAGGCCAAGGTGCCAAAAGCCTTTTTGACCACCTTATCTACCTGCGACTCGACCTTCAAAGAACCATGCACCTGTACTCCTAGATACAAACTTAAAGTACACGGCATTGGGGGTTCAGTATGATGTGGATAGAGAACTGGCTGGCAAACAGGAAGCAAAGAGTAGGAGTAAACGGGTCCTTTTCACAATGGCAGGCAGTGACTAGTGGGGTACCGCAAGGCTCAGTGCTGGGACCCCAGCTATTTACAATATATATTAATGATCTGGATGAGGGAATTGAAGGCAATATCTCCAAGTTTGCGGATGACACTAAGCTGGGGGGCAGTGTTAGCTGTGAGGAGGATGCTAGGAGACTGCAAGGTGACTTGGATAGGCTGGGTGAGTGGGCAAATGTTTGGCAGATGCAGTATAATGTGGATAAATGTGAGGTTATCCATTTTGGTGGCAAAAACAGGAAAGCAGACTATTATCTAAATGGTGGCCGACTAGGAAAAAGGGAGATGCAGCGAGACCTGGGTGTCATGGTACACCAGTCATTGAAAGTAGGCATGCAGGTGCAGCAGGCAGTGAAGAAAGCGAATGGTATGTTAGCTTTCATAGCAAAAAGGATTTGAGTATAGGAGCAGGGAGGTTCTACTGCAGTATTTTTGGTGTGTATTAACTTTTTTGGTCAATGATTAGTGATGTACAGCACTTTGTTGCAGCTATGTTTGTTTTTAAAGTGCTCTATAAATAAAATTATTATTATTATTATTATTATTACACTCAATCATCGGACTGATACAGGCCAATGTGCCAAAAGCTCTTTTTGACCATGTACCTGTAAATATAGTTTTAACCCGTTCCTGCCTTCCAGAGATGCTGCCTGTCCCGCTGAGTTACGCCAGCATTTTGTGTCTATCTTCGATGTCAGACAGCATCTGTAGTTCCTTCCTGTAAATCCACATCCTTCCCCCTAAAGATTAAGTGTGGAAAAGGTACCCATACCATACCATGGGGTTAAACATACTCGCATATCTGTCTGGTGGTGTACTAACATGGCCCGAACGCATGCGGACCCAGCCTCCACAGGCGTGATTTAAGTACTTAGCGACCCCACCGACTGGGTCTCGACAATGATTGCCACAGTCAAGAAGGGAAAAAATGAAATTCGCCTGGGCATCAACACAAAAGACTTGAACACTGCCATTAAACTGGGTATGGTATGCGAATGGCATGTTAGCATTCATAGCAAAAGGATTTGAGTATAGGAGCAGGGAGGTTCTACTGCAGTGGTACAGGGTCTTGGTGAGACCACACCTGGAGTATTGCGTACAGTTTTGGTCTCCAAATCTGAGGAAGGACATTCTTGCCATAGAGGGAGTACAGAGAAGGTTCACCAGACTGATTCCTGGGATGTCAGGACTGTCTTATCAAGAAAGACTGGATAGACTTGGTTTATACTCTCTAAAATTTAGGAGATTGAGAGGGGATCTTATAGAAACTTACAAAATTCTTAAGGGGTTGGACAGGCTAGATGCAGGAAGATTGTTCCCGATGTTGGGGGAGTCCTGGACAAGGGGTCACAGCTTAAGGATAAGGGGGAAATCCTTTAAAACCGAGATGAGAAGAACTTTTTTCGCACAGAGAGTGGTGAATCTCTGGAACTCTCTGCCGCAGAGGGTAGTCGAGGCCAGTTCATTGGCTATATTTAAGAGGGAGTTAGATGTGGCCCTTGTGGCTAAGGGGATCAGAGGGTATGGAGAGAAGGCAGGTACGGGATACTGAGTTGGATGATCAGCCATGATCATATTGAATGGCGGTGCAGGCTCGAAGGGCCGAATGGCCTACTCCTGCACCTAATTTCTACGTTTCTATGTTTCTATCCCTCTGTTCTACAACACTCCCCGAGGCCTACCATTCACTATGTAGGTCCTGCCCTTGTTCGATGTTCCAAAATGCGACACCTCACACTTCTCTGTATTAAATTCCATCAACCATTCCTCCGCCCACCTAGCCAATCGATCCAGATCCTGCTGCAATCGTTCACGACCATCTTCACTGTCTGCAAAACCACTCACTTTTGTATCATCGGCAAACTTGCTAATCTTGCCCTGTATGTTCTCATCCAAATCGTTGATGTAGATGACAAACAGTAACAGGGTCCAGCACCCAACCCTGAGGTCCACCACTAGTCACAGGCCTCCAGTCTGAGAAGCAACATTCCACCATCACATAGAAACATTGACATAGAAATTAGGTGCAGGAGTAAGCCATTCGGCCCTTATAGCCTGCACCGCCATTCAATATGATCATGGCTGATCATCCAACTCAGTATCCCGTACCTGCCTTCTCTCCATACCCCCTGATCCCCTTAGCCACAAGGGCCACATCTAACTCCCTCTTAAATATAGCCAATGAACTGGCCTCAACTACCCTCTGTGGCAGAGAGTTCCAGAGATTCACCACTGTGTGAAAAAAGTTCTTCTCATCTCGGTTTTAAAGGATTTCCCCCTTATCCTTAAGCTGTGACCCCTTGTCCTGGACTTCCCTAACATCGGGAACAATCTTCCTCCATCTAGCCTGTCCAACCCCTTAAGAATTTTGTAAGTTTCTATAAGATCCCCTCTCAATCTCCTAAATTCTAGAGAGTATAAACCAAGTCTATCCAGTCTTTCTTCATAAGACAGTCCTGACATCCCAGGAATCAGTCTGGTGAACCGTCTCTGCACTCCCTCTATGGCAACAATGTCCTTCCTCAGATTTGGAGACCAAAACTGTACGCAAAACTCCAGGTGTGGTCTCACCAAGACCCTGTACAACTGCAGTAGAACCTCCCTGCTCCTATACTCAAATCCTTTTGCAATCACCTCCTGCTTCCTTTCATGGAGTCAATTTGCTATCCATTCAGCTATCTCTCCTTGGATCCCATCGGTGGGGTCTAACCTTCCAGAGCAGCCTACCTTGTCGAACGCCTTACTGAAGTCCATGTACACAACATCTACAGCTCTGCCCTCATCGACCTTTCAAAAAGGTAAACGAGACACGACCTCCCACGTACAAAACCATGTAGACTATCCCTAATCAGCCCTTGCCCATCCAAATGCCTGTATATCCTATCCCTCAGAATACTCTCCAGTAACTTACCAACTACTATAGACGTTAAGCTCACCGGCCTGTAGTTCCCAGCATTTTTCCTGCAGCCCTTCTTGAAAAGAGGCCCAACATTTGTCCCCCTCCAGCCTTCTCTCCACCTCTCCTGTATTTAAGGACGACTCGTAAATTTCAATGCCAGAGCTCCCCGCAATGTCCTCTCTAGTTTCCCACAATGTCTCGGATATATCCGATCAGACCCTGGAGATTTGTCTACCATCAAACATAACAGAACCTTCAGTGCTTCTTCGACAGTATCCCTGACTGCTCTCAAGACACTTCCAGTGACTGATCCAATTTCCTTCGTCCTATCCAAGGGTATTCCTTACAAGATGTTAATCTTTCATGACAGTCGCTTCTCTCTCTCTCAGCCGCTCTATTTATAATGTATATGCATCAAGTTACATCGAGTCATAGAGTCTTACAGCGTAGACACAGGCCCTTCGTCCCAACTTGCCCACACTGGCCAACATGACCCATCTACGCTAGTCCCGCCTACCTGCGTTTGGTCCTTGTTCCATTAAACATAGACATAGAAACATAGAAATTAGGTGCAGGAGTAGGCCATTCAGCCCTTCGAGCCTGAACCGCCATTCAATATGATCATGGCTGATCATCCAACTCAGTATCCCGTACCTGCCTTCTCTCCATACCCCCTGATCCCCTTAGCCACAAGGGCCACATCTAACTCCCTCTTAAATATAGCCAATGAAGTGGCCTCAACTACCCTCTGTGGCAGAGAGTTCCAGAGATTCACCACTCTCTGCGTGAAAAAAGTTATAAACCTGTTAGAAACATAGAAAATAGGTGCAGGAGGAGGCCATTCAGCCCTTCGAGCCAGCACCGCCATTCACTGTGATTATGGCTGATCGTCCCCCATCAATAACCCGTGCCTGCCTTCTCCCCTTGACTCCACTAGCCCCTAGAGCTCTATCTAACTCTCTCTTAAATCCATCCAGTGACTTGGCCTCCACTGCCCTCTGTGGCAGGGAATTCCACAAATTCACAACTGAAAAAGTTTTTTCTCACCTCAGTCTTAAATGACCTCCCCTTTATTCTAAGACTGTGTGTGTGGCCCCCTGGTTCTGGACTCGCCCAACATTATCCATGTATCTGTCTAAATGTGTTTTAAACATTACGATAGTCCCTGCCCCACCTACCTCCTCCGGCAGCTCGTTCCATACACTCTGTGGAAAAAGGTACCCTTCAGGTTCCTATTAAATCTTATCCCCTTCATCTTAAACCTATGCTCTCTGGTTCTCGATTCCCCTACTCTGGGCAAACGTTTTATCGATCTATTCCTCTCAAGATTTTTTTTTTATACACCTCTGTAAGATCACCCCTCTCATCCTCCTGCGCTCCAAGGAATAGAGTCCCAGTCTGCTCAACCTCTCCCTGTAGCTCAGGCCCCTCGAGTCCTGGTGACATCCTCGTAAATCTTCTCTGCGCCCTTTCCAGCTCGACGACATCTTTCTGACAACACAGTGCCCAGAACTGAACACGATATTCTAAATGCGGCCTCACCAACGTCATATATAATTGCAACCTGACCTCCCACCATCTCCCCCCACTGTCCATCTTCAAATCCAGTGTTAAAACACATTTGTACTCCCTGGCTTTTGACCATGCCTGAGGCTTTGCTTCTGTTTGTGGTGTTTTTGATGTTTCTTTATTTTACATGTCTTTTCCTACTATTTCTTTTGATTGTTATTTTTGGTGTGTATTAACTTTTTTGGTCAATGATTAGTGATGTACAGCACTTTGTTGCAGCTATGTTTGTTTTTAAAGTGCTCTATAAATAAAATTATTATTATTATTATTATTATTACACTCAATCATCGGACTGATACAGGCCAATGTGCCAAAAGCTCTTTTTGACCATGTACCTGTAAATATAGTTTTAACCCGTTCCTGCCTTCCAGAGATGCTGCCTGTCCCGCTGAGTTACGCCAGCATTTTGTGTCTATCTTCGATGTCAGACAGCATCTGTAGTTCCTTCCTGTAAATCCACATCCGTTCCCCTAAAGATTAAGTGTGGAAAAGGTACCCATACCATACCATGGGGTTAAACATACTCGCATATCTGTCTGGTGGTGTACTAACATGGCCCGAACGCATGCGGACCCAGCCTACACAGGCGTGATTGAAGTACTTAGCGACCCCACCGACTGGGTCTCGACAATGATTGCCAGTCAAGAAGGGAAAAAATGAAATTCGCCTGGGCATCAACACAAAAGACTTGAACACTGCCATTAAACTGGGTATGGTATGCGAATGGCATGTTAGCATTCATAGCAAAAGGATTTGAGTATAGGAGCAGGGAGGTTCTACTGCAGTGGTACAGGGTCTCGGTGAGACCACACCTGGAGTATTGCGTACAGTTTTGGTCTCCAAATCTGAGGAAGGACATTATTGCCATAGGGGGAGTGCAGAGAAGGTTCATCAGACTGATTCCTGGGATGGCAGGACTGTCTTATGAAGAAAGACTGGATAGACTTGGTTTATACTCTCTAGAATTTAGGAGATTGAGAGGGGATCTTATAGAAACTTACAAAATTCTTAAGGGGTTGGACAGGCTAGATGCAGGAAGATTGCTCCCGATGTTGGGGAAGTCCAGGACAAGGGGTCACAGCTTAAGGATAAGGGGGAAATCCTTTAAAACCGAGATGAGAAGAACTTTTTTCACACAGAGAGTGGTGAATCTCTGGAACTCTCTGCCGCAGAGGGTAGTTGAGGCCACACAGTTCGTTGGCTATATTTAAGAGGGAGTTAGATGTGGCCCTTGTGGCTAAGGAGATCAGAGGGTATGGAGAGAAGGCAGGTACGGGATACTGAGTTGGATGATCAGCCATGATCGTATTGAATGGCGGTGTAGGCTCGAAGGGCCGAATGGCCTCTACTCCTGCACCTATTTTCTATGTTTCTAAACTCCCCCACCATCCCACTCCTGACACCATGTAGACATGCACCAGAACAGTGTATGATTTAAACACATCTATAATCAGCACTGAAACTTAACTGCGTTAAGGACGATAGGTTGTCAGTACATCCTAGCTGCTCAGACGGGCAGTGCCGGAAGCGAGCCTTTGTATAAGTGTTATAGTGGGGTGGAGTTAGTGATGCTGGCGTATGTGTGATTGGTTCACATGCATCTTCAATCTACACTTCCTCCATATTTCAGTGCTATGATAGTCCCTGCCTCAACTATGTCCCCTGGCGAAAGGCACAAAAAGCTGGAGCAACTCAGCGGGACTGGCAGCATCTCTGGAGAGAAGGAATGGGTGACGTTTTGGGTCGAGACACATCTTCAGACTAGTTAGGGAAAAGGGAAACGAGAGATATTGACGGTGATGTAGAGAGATAAAGAACAACAAATAAAGATATGCAAACAAGTAATGATGAAAAAGGAAACAGGCCATAGTTAGCTGAGGAAGGGTCTCGACCCGAAACGTCACCCATTCCTTCTCTCCAGAGATGCTGCCTGTCCCGCTGAGTTACTCCAGCTTTTAATCTCCAGAGATGCTGCCTGTCCCGCTGAGTTACTCCAGCTTTTTCTCTCCAGAGATGCTGCCTGTCCTGCTGAGTTACTCCAGCTTTTTGTGTCTATCTTCGGTTTAAACCAGCATCTGCAGTTCCTTCCGACACGTTGTTGGCTGTTTGTTGGGTGAAAACGAGAAGCTGGTGCAAGTTAGGTGGGGGAGGGGGGGGGGTTAGAGAGAGAGAGAGGGAATGCCGGGGTTACCTGAAGTTAGAGAAATCGATATTCATACCCCTGGCACCTCCTCTGGCTGCTTGTTCCATTCACTCACCACGCTTGGTGTCAATAGACAATAGACAATAGGTGCAGGAGTAGGCCATTCGGCCCTTCGAGCCAGCACCGCCATTCAATGTGATCATGGCTGATCATCCCCAATCAGTACCCCGTTCCTGCCTTCTCCCCTGACTCCGTTATTTTTAAGAGCCTTATCTAACTCTCTCTTGAAAGAATCCACAGAACCGGCCTCCACTGAGGCAGAGAATTCCACAGACTCACCACTCTCTGTGAGAAAAGCTGTCTATCTTCGATTGTGATCCTGTTTTGTCTTTCCGCTGCCTGGATAGCACGCAACAAGAGGTTTTCGCTGTACCCCGGGTCACGTGACACCACAGGAACGTTAACGGTACTGTGAATGTTTCTCACCCTGCATCTCTTGCTCCTAGGAAACCGAGGATCCTGCAATGGTGTACGCTCCACGTTCTATGGATGGTGGTGCTAATCCTCATGGCCGTTGGACTAGCCATCCAGACTCTGGCATGACGGACAAGAAAAGGTGATTGCACGCTCGGTCGCACGACATCCCCATTCACCAGCGTAGACTGAGGGTGGGGTGACATAGAGCCGTTGCCCCGGGTTCGATCCTACCCACGGGTGCTGTCTGTACGGAGTTCGCACGTTCCCCCCCCCCCCCCCCCCCCCCCCCGTGACCTTATAGACCTGGCAGTGAAGAAAGCGAATGGTATGTTAGCATTCATAGCAAAAAGGATTTGAGTATAGGAGCAGGGAGGTTCTACTGCAGTTGTACAGGGTCTTGGTGAGACCACACCTTGAGTATTGCGTACAGTTTTGGTCTCCTAATATGAGGAAGGACATTCTTGCCGTAGAGGGAGTACAGAGAAGGTTCACCAGACTGATTCCTGGGATGTCAGGACTTTCATATGAAGAAAGACTGGATAGACTCGGCTTGTACTCGCTAGAATTTAGAAGATTGAGGGGAGATCTTATAGAAACTTACAAAATTCTTAAGGGGTTGGACAGGCTAGATGCAGGAAGATTGTTCCCGATGTTGGGGAAGTCCAGGACAAGGGGTCACAGCTTAAGGATAAGGGGGAAATCCTTTAAAACCGAGATGAGAAGAACTTTTTTTCACACAGAGAGTGGTGAATCTCTGGAACTCTCTGCCACAGAGGGTAGTTGAGGCCACAGTTCATTGGCTATATTTAAGAGGGAGTTAGATGTGGCCCTTGTGGCTAAGGGGATCAGGGGGTATGGAGGGAAGGCAGGTACGGGATACTGAGTTGGATGATCAGCCATGATCATATTGAATGGCGAATGGTGCAGGCTCGAAGGGCCAAATGGCCTCTACTCCTGCACCTAATTTCTATGTTTCTATGACCTGCGTGGGTTTTCTCCGGGCGCTCCGGTTTCCTCCCACACTCCAAAGACTAGCAGGTCTGTCGGCTACTCGGCTTTGGCAAGTTGTAAATTGCCCCTAGTGTGTGTAGGATAGTGTTAGTGTGCTGGGATCGCTGGTCGGCACGGACTCGGTGTGCCGAAGGGCCTGTTTCCACGCCGTATGTCTAGACTATAAACGGGCCATTGTGTGTGTGGGTATGTGGGTACACAAAAATGCTGGAGAAACTCAGCGGGTGCAGCAGCATCTATGGAGCAAAGGAAATAGGCAACGTTTCGGGCCGAAACCCTTCTTCAGAAGTGTGTGTGTGTGTGGACTTTGCAGGTTCTCCCTGAGACTGCGTGGGTTTGCTCTGGGTATTCATAAGTTGTCGGAGCAGGATAAAGTCTAGTGAAGTCCATTCAAAGATAGTCCAAGAGACTCCATAAGCTCATAATGAAGCTCATATTCACAAGTTAAAGGAGCAGAATCAGGCCATTCGGCCCATCAAGTCTACTTCACCACTCGATCATGGCTGATCTATCTCTCCCTCCCAACCCCATTCTCCTGCCTTTTCCCTGTAACCCTAACCATATAACAATGACAGCACGGAAACAGGCCATCTCGGCCCTTCTAGTCCGTGCCGAACACTTATTCTCCCCTAGTCCCATCTACCTGCACTCAGACCATAACCCTCCATTCCTTTCCCGTCCATATAACTATCCAATTTATTTTTAAATGATAAAATCGAACCTGCCTCCAACACTTCCACTGGAAGCTCATTCCACACCGCTACCACTCTCTGAGTAAAGAAGTTCCCCCTCATGTTACCCCTCCCTTAATTCTCAAATCATGTCCTCTTGTTTGCATCTTCCCTACTCTCATTGGGAAAAGCTTATCCACGTCAATCCCTCATCATTTTAAAGACCTCTATCAAGTCCCCCCTTAACCTTCTGCGCTCCAAAGAATAAAGACCTAACTTGTTCAACCTTTCTCTGTAACTTAGTTGCTGAAACCCAGGCAACATTCTAGTAAATCTCCTCTGTACTCCCTCTATTTTGTTGACATCCTTCCTATAATTAGGCGACCAAAATTGTACACCATACTCCAGAATTGGCCTCACCAATGCCTTGTACAATTTTAACATTACATCCCAACTTCTATGCTCAATGCTCTGATTTATAAAGGCCAGCACACCAAAAGCTTTCTTTACCACCCTATCTACATGAGATTCCACTTTCAGGGAACTATGCACAGTTATTCCTAGATCCCTCTGTTCAACTGCATTCCTCAATTCGTTACCATTTGCCACGTAACCCTTGATACCCGCACTAATCAGCAATCTATCAATCTCTGCCTTAAAAATACCCACTGACTTGTCCTCCACAGCCGTCTGTGGCAACGAATCCCACAGATTCACCACCCTCTGGATAAAGAAATTCCTCCTCATCAACTTCCTGGAGAAACGCCCTTTAATTCTGAGGCTGTGCCCTCTTATCCCAGGAAATATCCTCTGCTTAAATAATACCCTGGATTGATCAATCTCCATTCTGTATTGTAAACACCCTATCCCCTCGAGATGAATTGCATTTGCCTTCCTTACATCCGACTCGTCGCCTGTCTATTTCCCTCCACAGATGCTGCCTGACCCGCTGAGTAACTCCAGCACTAATTGTCTGTTTTGCTGGGCAGATTTTTCAGACGCTTAGGAGGGTGGTGAAGACAGTTAGAGCCACATGGAGAGAGACTGCACGGAAACAGGCCCTTCGGCCCACATGATCCTACCCTCCCACCCTCCCGTCAACTCCCCCAAGATTCAACCCCTCACTCCCACACCAGCGGGACAATTCCCCACGGGACAACCGGCATGTTGTTGGTTTGTGGGAGGAAACCGGAGCACCAAGAGGAAAACCCACGTGGTCACGGGGAGAATGTGCAAAGTCCACACTCACGCACACACACTCACACCCACACACACTCACGCACACACACACACACCACATATGCACACACACACTCACACACACGCAAACACACACACACCACATACGCACACACACACACACATACACACACATGCACACACACCACATACGCACACACACACACAAACACACGCACACGCGCGCACACACACGCACGCACACACACACACACACGCGCGCACGCACACACACTCACACCCACACACACACGCGCGCATACACACACACACACGCACAGCGCACACACACACACACACACACACACAAGCACGCACACTCTCTCTGTCTCCCTCCCCCCACCCTCTCCCTCCCTTCACTATCTCCACTGCCCTCTGTGGCAGAGAATTCCACAGATTCTCAACTCTCTGAGGGAAACTGTTTTTCCTCAGCTCAGTCCAAAATGGCCGACCCCTTATTCTTAACCCGTGACCCGTTTAGACACAAAATGGTGGAGTAACCCAGCGGGCCGGGCAGCATGACCGGAGATAAGGAATGGCCCGCACTGAAACCCTTTGTCGTTGTGCTCTCTCTCCTGCCTAGGATGCGATTGCTGGAGGTGGAGCAGCCGGGGTTGCCGCGGCGACGGGCCTGGAGGCTGGGCGGCCGATTGAAGCCTGCAGGCCCAGGACCCACGTGATGTTCCTCAAGACCCACAAGACAGCGGGCAGCACCATCCTCAACATCCTGTACCGCTTCGGCGAGGCCCGCAACCTGACCTTTGCCCTGCCAGCGGCCTACCAGTTCGGCTACCCGCTCCTGTTCAACACCCGGAGGGTCAAATTCTACACCCCGCTCAACCGCAGGAGTACCACATCATCTGCAACCACATGCGCTTCTTCCGGCCGCAGGTAAGACCACAGGAGGAGGCCATTCGGCCCTTCGAGCCGGCGCCGACCGCCATCCAATACGATCATCCGTGGCTGAGATCCAGGTTCCATCCTGACCACGGGTTTAAGGGCCGGTTCCAGGAGCATGTGACTCCACGCGGCAAGCGCGCCCTAACGTGGTCGCTTGAGCCGTACGGCCTCGCGGGGCCGGTCCCACTTCGATCACCGGAGGCCGTATGGAGCTGTGTGGAGCTGGTCCCGGGCTCC
>JAWMAR010002899.1:0-40694 GCA_036785375.1 Leucoraja ocellata
CTCCTTTCCCTCCCAAATTTGTCCCGTTTCCTCCTCCTCCTCTCCCCTCCCTCCCCTCTTCTCACCCCCCCTCCCCCCACCTGTGAGTTTGGGCGGTGGTTAATATGAGTGCTCCCCCTCCCCCCCCCTCGCAAACGATGTTGGGGAAACAGACCCAACGGGTCTGCACTTGGTCTAGTATATATATATATATATAACTGACTTGTTTGTAAATGTAGATGTGTTGGTTAGTATGTTTGAAGAGAACATTACTGAGTGTTGGGGTCACAGACTGTGAGACAGGCTGTCAAAGTATACAGCAGGGTATAGATCAACAACACATACGTGTGCAGAAATGGCAGATGGAGTTTAATCTGAGCAAGTGTGGGTGTTGCAATTTGGGAGGTCATTGGTAATGAGAAAATTTACATTTAACCGCCTGACCCTTAGGAGCATTGGTTTACAGGGGGGATATCAGTCCCCTCTTGGGGTCCAAGTCCATAACTCCTTGAAAGTGGCAACACAAGTAGATAAATTGATGAAGAAGGCATATAGTATACTTGCTTAATATCAAATATGTTGAAGATACAGGACGTCATGATGCAGATTTACAGGCTACATTTGGAGTATTGTGTGCAGGTCTGGTTGCCCCATTACAGGAATGATGTGGAAGCTTTGACAAGAATGTAGAGGAAGTTTACCATGATGATGCATGGATTAGTGGGGATTAGCTACAGATGTACAGATTGTACCGATTTGTATTGTTTTCTCTGGAATGCTGGGCGTTGCAGCAAAACCTGATAGAAGTAACCATATAACCATATAACAATTACTGCACAGAAACAGGCCATCTCGACCCTTCTAGTCCGTGCCGAACACATATTCTCCCCTAGTCCCATATACATGCGCT
The DNA here is from genome assembly GCA_036785375.1 of Leucoraja ocellata. Taxonomy (NCBI): domain Eukaryota; kingdom Metazoa; phylum Chordata; class Chondrichthyes; order Rajiformes; family Rajidae; genus Leucoraja; species Leucoraja ocellata. The sequence continues at coordinate 890 of JAWMAR010002899.1, forward strand.
CAGACCATAACCTTCCATTCCCTTCCCGTCCATATAACTATCCAGATAAAATGGTGTGAATCACAGATAGGATATATTTATAGAACCTCTTTCCTCTTATACTGAACCCCTCTTGTTATGAAGGACAACATTCCATTAGCTTTCTTCACTGACTGCTGTACCAGCACGCCAACTTTCAGTGACCGTTCTACAAGGACGCTGCACCTCTCCCTTACCTAACCTAACCCCATTGAGATAATAATCTGCCCCCTTGTTTTTGCCGCCAAAGTGGATAACCTCACATTAATCTATATTATACTGCATCTGCCACGCATCTGCCCACTCCCTCAACCTGTCCAGGGCACCCTGCAACCAACTAACATCCTCTTCACAGCTCACATTGCCACCCAGCTTTGTGTCATCTGCTAACTTGCTAGTGTTGCTCCTAATTCCCTCTTCCAAATCATTAATACATATGGTAAACAGTTGCGGCCCCAACACCGAGCCTTGTGGCACTCCACTAGCCATTGCCTGCCATTCTGAAAAGGACCCGTTCACTCCTACTCTTTGATTCCGGTCTGCCAACAAATTTTCTATTCATGTCAACACCCTACCTCCAATAACATGTGCTCTCATTTTAGTCACCAGTCTCCCGTGCGGGACCTTATCAAAGGGTTCTGAAAGTCTAGATACACTACATCCACTGGCACCCCTTCATTCAAGGTGTCTGAGACGGGCTGGGAAGATCATCAAAAACTCCTCACACCCCAACCATGGACTATTTGCCCTCCTCCCATCAGGGAGGCGGTACAGGAGCCTCAGGTCACGTACTAGTAGGATGAGGAACAGCTTCTACAATAATACCATCACATTGCTGAACTCGGAGTCCCGCCGATAGATTTCTCCGGTCCCTCCATCCCCATTGTTTAATTATTCTGTATTTTTTGATTAATCTGTATCTTCTCTCTTTCTATTTTTTTAATTTTTAATTTTTATTTTTTATTTATTTATTTTTTAAATTTCTTTATGCACAACTACTATGGACTGACGCAAAACTGCATTTCGTTGTACTTATACTTGTATTTGTGTGATGACATTAAAGTTGAATTGAATTGAATTGAATTCATCCATTTTACTTGTCATATAACCATATAACAATTACAGCACGGAAACAGGGCATCTCGGCCCTACAAGTCCGTTCCGAACATTTATTTTCCCCTAGTCCCATCTACCTGCACTCAGACCATAACCCTCCATTCCTTTCCCATCCATATACAGGTACCTATCCAATTTATTTTTAAATGATAAATCGAACCTGCCTCCACCACTTCCACTGGACGCTCATTCGACACAGCTGCCACTCTCTGAGTAAAGAAGTTCCCCCTCATGTTACCCCTAAACTTCTGTCCCTTAATTCTAAAGTCATGTTCTCTTGTTTTAATCTTCCCTACTCTCAATAGGAAAAGCTTATCCACGTCAACTCTGTCTAACCCTCTCATCATTTTAAAGACCTCTATCAAGTCCCCCCTTAACCTTCTGTGCTCCAAAGAATAAAGACCTAACTTATTCAACTTACTCTAACTTTCTCTGTAACTTAGTTGCTGTAACTTAGAGTAAATCTCCTCTGTACTCGCTCTATTTTGTTGACATCCTTCCTATAATTGGACACCAAAATTGTACACCATACTCCAGAATTACTCCAGAATACCTTGTACAATTTTAACATTACATCCCAACTTCTATACTCAATGCTCTGATTTATAAAGGCTAGCACACCAAAAGCTTTCTTTACCAACCTATCTACATGAGATTCCACCTTTAGGGAACTATGCACAGTTAGTCCTAGATCCCTCTGTTCAACTGCATTCCTCAAATCACTACCATTTACCATTTACGTCCTATTTTGATTTGTCCTGCCAAGATGTAGCACCTCACACTTATCAGCATTAAACTCCATCTGCCATCTTTAAGTCCATTCTTCCAAATTGCCTAAATCTCTCTGTAGACTTTGAAAATCTACTTCATTATCCACAACAACATCTATCTTAGTATCAGCTGCATACTTACTAATCCAATTTACCACACCATCATCCAGATCATTGATGTACATGACAAACAACAGTGGACACAACACAGATCTCTGAGGCACCCTACTAGTCACCGGTCTCCAACCTGACAAACAGCCATCCACCATTACTCTCTGGCATCTCCCATTCAGGCACTGTTGAATCCATCTTGCTGCTCCTCAAATAATTCCTCAAAAAATTCCAGAAGATTAGTCAAGCATGATTTCCCTTTCTTAAATACATGTTGACTTGAACTAATCATTTTACTGCTATCCAAATGCCCCATTATTACCTGTTAAATAAATGACTCCAACATCTTTCCCACCACCGAAGTCAGACTAACTGGTCTGTAATTCCCCGTTTTCTCTCTCGCTCCTTTCTTGAATAGTGGGATAACATTAGCTATCCTCCAATCCACAGGAACTGATCCTGAATCTATTGAACATTGGAAAATGATCACCAATACGTGCAGTATTTCTAGAGCCACCTCCCTGAGGACCCTGGAATGCAGACCATCAGGTCCGGGGATTTATCATCCTTCAGTCTCATTAGCCTACCCAATACTATTTCTCGCCGAATGAAAATTTCTTTAAGTTCTTCCACCACCTTAGATCCTCTGTCCTCCAGTACATCTGGGAGATTGTTTGTGTCTTCCATAATGAAGACAGATCCGAAGTACCTGTTCAACCCTTCTGCCATTTCCTTGTTGCACATAATAATTTCACCCGTGTCTGCCTTCAAGCGACCCACATTTGACTTTGCTACTCTTTTTCCCTTAGCATATCGAAATAAGCATTTACTTTCCTTCTTTATATTCCCGGCCAGCTTCCCTTCGTACTTCATCTTTTCCGCCCGTATTGACTGTTTTGTTTCCTTCTGTTGTCCTATGAAAGTTTCCCAATCCTCTGGCTTCCAGATACTATTTGCTGCGTTATACATCTTTTCATTTAGTTGTATTCTTTGTTCAACTACAACACTGACACTTCCGATTTAACGTTCTCCTTCTCAAATTGCAGATTAAAACTAATCATATTATGATCACTACCTCCAAGCGGTTCCTTTAGCTCGAGTTCTCTTATCATGTCTGGTTCATTGGACAACACTAAATCCAGAATTGCCTTTTCTCTGGTCGGCTCCAATACAAGCTGCACTACCTCGATGGCGATGTGATTTTTCCGTGTTGTATCTCCGTCCCCCATTGCGGCCTAACATCGTGGAGCAGAGCAGCCTCTCCCGGAGACCGACCTGGAGCTTCAACACGGGCGCTGTGCAGATTTACCATCATGGAGCTGCGATCCCCTTGCTGGGGATCGACTGTGGAGAGCTCCAACTGCGGGCATCCCTGTGATCTTTAACATCGTGGAGCCTGGTTTAAACATCGTGGTCGCTGGTTAGAGACTGAGTCGGGACTCCAAGCCGTGGTTAGTTTCAACCATCCTGACGTGTGAGTTCCATCACCCCGACACGAGGGCCTCGGATCGCCGGTTGCAGGAGCTTTGAGGGCCCCGACCGCAGATGGTTCAACAGCCCTGACCGCGGGAGAATAAAGAGGGAGAGATTGGACTTTATTGCCTTCCATCACAGTGAGGAATGTGGAGCCAATGTGGCGGATGTTTATGTTATATTTAATTTGACGTGATTGTATATCTTACTGCTTTTCACTTGGTGTGGTCGTATGGTAACTGGAATTTCACTGTACCTTATGGTACGTGTGACGATAAACACATCTTGCATCTTGCATAAGTAACGGGGCGGTAATGTGCTGGGTGAATTAGCAGCATTTAATGGGAGCCGCCTGAGCAGGGTGCAAGCCCAGGTGTGTGTGTGTGTGTGTGTGTGTGTGTGTGCGTGTGTGTGTGTGTGTGTGTGTGCGTGTGTGTGTGTGTGTGTGTGTGTGTGTGTGTGTGTGTGTGTGTGTGTGTGTGTGAATATATATATATAAATATAAAAATTAAAACCGTGCAGTGTGTGTATAATATATATATCTTGTTCTTTATATTTTTTACAGTGCACTATTTTGACGTATTCTGTTGTACTGCTGCAAGTAAGAATTTAATTGTTCTAACTGGGGCACATGATAAATCTTGTCCTTTCTCATATCAACCATCGGGCGGGCAGAAGGAGCATGAGGTCCAACACTAGTGGATTCAGGAACAGCTACTTTCCCAATTCTTGAACCAATCTGCACAATCTGAATCCGACCCCAACTAAGGAACACTATGGACCTCTTGCGCTGCCATGGATTTGTTTTCCAATAGTGTTTTGCACTAATGTCTTTGATTTATTTCCGTCTTTTTCATTTTGCTATCTTGCAGAGTTTATGTATAATTTAAGCTGTTTGGGTGTTGTCTGAGTTTGTGTGCCTGTGATGCTGCTGATTGCAAACTTTTCATCGTACCTGGACCTCACTGTAATTGTGCATTTGACAATAAACTGGAGTTGATTTGATGGGGGACTTACTACAGAAGAGGAGATAAGGCCTGCATAGATCCGTCATGGTCATTTGGAATGATGGAGCAGGTCAGAAGGGCCAGGTTTCCATTCCTGCTCTGAGTTTCATGTATTTTTGTGTTCTACTATTGCACTTCTTTCAATTATTCACGACTAGTTATGCTGTGCGTAAGAAGTGGAGAATGCTGGAAACAATCAGGTCAGGCAGCAGGAATGGAGCAAGAATTAGAAATAAATTGCTTCACTTGTCACTTTACCTCCCCCCTTGACTCCATCCAAGAACCCAAGCAGTCTTTCCAGGTGAGGCAGAGGTTCACCTGCACCCCCTCCAATCTCATCTATTGCATCCACTGTTCTAGATGTCAACTGCTCTACATTGTTGAGACCAAGTGCAGGCTTGGCGATCGCTTCGCCCAACACCTCCGCTCAGTTCGCATTAACCAACCTGATCTCCCAATGGCTCAACACTTGAACTCCCCCACCCATTCCGAATCCGTCTTTTCAGTCCTGGGCCTCCTCCATGGCCAGAGTGAGTCCCATCGTTAATTGGAGGAGCAGCACCTCATATTTCGCTTGGGTAGTTTACACCGCAGCGGTATGTACATTGAATTCTCCAATTTCAGGTAGTCCTTGCTTTCTCCCTCCTTCCCCTCCCCTCCCCAGCTCTCCCACAGCCTACTGTCTCCGCCTCTTCCATTCTTCTTCTGACCACCTCCACCCCACATCAGTCTGAAGAAGGGTCTCGACCCAAAACGTCACCTCTTCCTTTGCTCCATAGATGCTGCTTCACCCGCTGAGTTTCTCCAGCATTTTTGTTTCCCAAAGAAAAAGACAACGTTGAATTTGTTAACTTGACATCATCTATTCTTATTTCACATTTCCAGCACATGCAGCTTTACTGATTTTTGTTTCTTTGAGCAATGTTTCTGGGCCTGCATAACTAGAGAAACTTTCAGACTAATTTATTCTGATCCAACTGTGGATTTTATTCCCCATCGGCCCAGCAAAAACTGAGTAAGACTGTGCGTTGAGATGCAAATGAATCTGTGAAACTGCAAATCCCACTCTCAAATATAGAATGAATCAGCCTTTACCTGGATCACAAACCATCATTTGTACTAAATCAATCAATGGCCATTACTTTTTAGTTTAATTTATCATTGTCATGTGTACTGAGGTACAGTAAAACACTTTTGTTTGCATGCTATCGAGTCAATGACAAGACTATACATGATTACAATCAAACTGCCAGTGTACAGATGAAGGGTAAAGGGTGCAACATTTTGTGCAAGATAAAGTGAGATTAAAGATAGTTTAAAGGTCTCCAATGAGGTAGATGGGACGTCAGGACTGCACTCTAGCTTATGAGAGGACCATTCAATTACCTGATAACAAGGCCGCAGAAACTGCTCCTGAATCTGGAGGTATGCGTTTTCAAACTACTGTACCTCTTGACTGATGGGAGAGAGGAGAAAACGGAATGAGACTCATCCTTGATTATGCTGGTGGTGTTGCTGAGGCAGCGTGAAGTGTTGATGGGATCAATGGAAGGAAGGTTGGTTTGTGTGATGGTCTGGGCTATGTCCACAATTGTCTGCAATTGCATGAAGTTCTGGTGGCCCCATTACAGGAAAAATGTGGATGCTTTAGCAAGAGTGCAGAGGTTTACCAGAATGCTGCCTGGATTAGAGGGTTTCATCTACAGGGAGAGGTTGGATAGACTTGGATTGTTTTCTCTGGAACATCAGAGGATGAGAGGATAGAATAATATATACTTATGAGAGGCATAGTTAGGGCAGACAGTCAGAAATGTTCAACATAAGAGGGCATAGTTTTTAGATGATGGGGTAAAGTATAGTGGAGATATGCGGGGCATGTTTATTTACACAGAGGGTTGAACGATTCAATAATTCAATGATACTTTATTGTCACATGTACTTGGGTGCAGTGAAATTCTTTATTTTACATACAATACACAAAGTACACAAAGAGTCGCCACGTTTCTGGCCAAAGTTACAGAGTATAAAGTATTATAGTCATTATAGTACAAAGTATTACAGGAATGCCATCTGGCTATATCCACACTGTTGGGGATGGCCACATGGAAGGGTTCATCTTTCCATTAATCACTTCCAATTTCTGGTTCCATTACCAATCCATTGGTATTTTCAAATTGGATTAGAGTTTTGTAGCTACATTGTCCTTGATTATTAATTATTATGCCCGATAATGTCAACTTGAATCTTTCCTTTATCAATAATATCATCTCTTGAAATCCCATTAATTATCCTGGTACCCTCCCCTCCCCAACAGACCCCCTCCCCAGCCTTTCCTCCGTCACTCCCTGTAGCAGGATGCACACTTTAAGGATCTGTTCTTTGTGTTCCTTCGATTTGGTTGTGGCAGAACCAATCTCTGATTTGAAGCTTTAATTAATAGACATGTCAATGTAGGACATCTTATAATGATCCTGAAAATTAAATCATGCCAAAGTTATAATTGTGCATTGAGAAACAACAAAAAATAAAGAGTAAATGATTAAAGTGAAAGACATAGATGAGGAAACTTGACCATCAATGATATCTGGTTCCACGTGCTTCAATTTACCAATTCCCATCTTTCCACACTAAACACAAATTCCACACTTACACAACTAAATTCCATTTGATTGATTTGCTTGAGGTGTTATTATTTTTTAAAGTAGAATATTTTTTTTTAAATGTTTAAATGTAATACAAGATCATTTTTGAAAACTTCACACACATAAGTAGAGCCTTCATTCAAAGAAGATGCTATCAGAATATAATCAGTAAAACACACACATCACCAAACCTCTCCTTAGATCAGATGAAATTGGTGCATATTATAAGCATCCTTCTGGTGCTCAATCACCAAGACGTAATTCTGAAAGAGCACTCAGATATTCTTCATTCTCATGATCAATATTCAAGGCCTTTTCAAAGTATTCAATAGCCTTGGACTTGTTACCATCCATCTTATACATTAACCCTCTCACACCAAGAGCTCTGCTGTCATGTGGAGCATACCTAAGTTTTCTATCTGCCCACTTCTCCAATTTTTTCTTACATTGTTTCCGTTCTCCTGAATCATATTCAATCTTCACCCCTTTCAGAAATAGGCTGATGGCTCTTGATTCTGATCCTTTCTGATACAGTTCAAACGACCCAGCCTCTAAACATATCTGCTGTACGTTTCCTGGACGGAGGGCCTCCAATTTCAAAAGATTATTGTAGATCTCCTCTGCCTTAGAATACTCTCCACATCTTATGCAAATATCTGCAAAGTCCAACTTTGGTCTAATACCTGACCTTGTACCACACTTAGAGGCTTTTTCTAAGTGATATTTACATTGACTCTTCAACTCAGTTTGCTGCGGAGTTGCGGGTCTGCGAGAATGTCTATCACCAAGCTTGTCCAGTTTCATTCTATAACACTTTCCAATTTGGTGGTGAATGAAGCACGAGTGTGGAGTTAATTCTAACGCTTGCTTCAATAGATTGATTGCTTTCTCCACTGCTCCTTCCTCTCTGTAAAATTTTGCCGAATAGCGAAGCACATATGGATCATTACTGGACTTCTGCAATGCTTGCTTAACTAATTCATTTGCTTCTTCCTTTCTACCGAGTTTTTTCAATTTTGAGGCAAGCTTCACCATGGCCATTGAATCATCTGGATCTAGCTCCAGTACACATCGCAGATACTTCACTGACTGACTCCATTCACGACTCTCTGGGGTTCCAGAAAATGATTCCAGACGGGACAGAACAGTTGCTTTGCCCATGATCCACTCCGGATTATTGGGATCTTCCTCCAGAGCTTTATCAAAACATTTCATAGCCTCCTCATAATATAGAGCATCAGAATTCACCATTGACCACCCCTTCTCCCCATACACTTCAGGTATCATTGCTATATAGCGAGGACCATCAGTGAGTGGTTTACAGATCATCTCCAGCTTGTCGAGGTAGGACTGGGCCTTGTCCAGTTGTCCCATGTGGTAATGCACCCAGGCATAGTTTCCATAGGTGATGATGCTTCTTCTTTCAAATGCATCTTTGTGGTTCTCCCTCAGAATCTTTTCAGCTTCCTGTAAGTTTTGAATAGCTTCCTCACTGTTGCCTTGCAGGCAGTTTACAAAAGCGAGTTGGTTGTAGGATGCGGCTTGATATTTATCTGCAAAGATTATGGCATCTTGTAATCTGTACACCATATCATCCAGGTCAATGGTCTCCTTCTGTGGGCTCCACGTGAAGTGGCACTGAAGCTGATCGAGCTTCTCTTTCAACAAATCTCCCATTCTGCTGCTGCAAGAGAAGAAAATTCATCAAATTCCATGTCAGACCACGTGAAGCAGGTCTGTCCCTCAATCTCGCAAATATAGTGCATTCAGAAAGTATTCAGACCCCTTCACTTTTTCCACATTTTGTTACGTTACAGCCTTATTATAAAATGGATTCAATTATTATTTTTTATCATCAATCTTGTAACAAAACCCCGTAATAAATAAACGAAAACACGTGTTTAGAAATTTTTGCAAAGTAATTAAAAATAAGGAAATGAAATATTGTGGCGGCTCCTAAGGGTCGTCCCATTATACTGCCGAACCCCTCGGCACAGGAGTGGTGCAGTCCGGAGGCGGTCCTTAGCCGGAGGGTATAAAAGGCAGGGTTTGGGTGCCATCTTTCCCTGGTTTCGTCTTCCCCTGAACCGGGAGGAAATAAAGTATAGTGCTTCTCAAACTGCGGACTACTTGCCTCATTCTGAGACCCACGCACTACATTGGTGACCCCGACACTCCATTGGCATCATGATGGAGACAGAACAAAGCCCTACCTCCTCACACGCCAGCCCGACCCTGTCTCTGGACGCGGTCTCCGTGAAACTGCCCAGCTTCTGGACCACACGGCCGCTCATCTGGTTCCAGCAGGCGGAGGCCCAGTTCAACCCGGTCGATGCCACCCGCTTCTATTACCTGGTGGGAGCCCTCGACCAGGATGCGGTGGAAGAAGTATCGGACTTCCTCGCAGCCCCCCCGGACAATAACAAATACCTCGGCCTGAAACAGCTCCTGCTCCAAATTTACGGACTAAGTAGTATGGAGCGGGCAGGTAGGATCCTGCATATGGGTGGCCTGGGCGACCGGCGGCCATCTACCCTCCTAAAGGAAATGGTGGCATTATTAGACGGGCACACGCCGTGCCTGTTGTTCGAGTACACTTACCTGCATCTGCTGCTGGCCTACATTCGATTACAACTCACCGACGCCTCGTTTGACGACCTTCGGGCCCTCGGGAGGCGCGCCGACGACATGTGGATGGCGCGCCCTGATGACGTCAGCGCGCTGGGCGTCAGCAGAGACGAGGTCGCGCTGAGGTCGACGCGCCGGGATGACGTCAACGCGTTGGCCGTCGGGGCGACAACGGCACTGGTGGCAGCTCGCTTCATGTGGCACGGTCTGCGCAAGCAAGTTGCCCATTGGGCTCGCACCTGCATCCCGTGCCAGACAGCAAAGATCCAGCGCCATGTCCGCGCACCTCTCCAGGAGTTCGGTCTACCTCACCGGCGGTTCGACCATCTCCACGTGGACATTGTGGGGCCCCTTCCACCGTCCCGGGGCATCACCCACCTTTTGACCATGGTGGACCGCTTCACGCGGTGGCCGGAGGCCATGCCGTTGGCTGACACCTCATCGGCCTCGTGTGCTCGTGCGTTGTCCGCGCACTGGATTGCTCGCTTCGGGGTGCCGGCGCACATCTCCTCCGACCGGGGGCCACAGTTCACCTCCGAGCTGTGGTCAGCCATGGCTCGCTTGCTGGGGGTGCAGCTGCACCACACCACGGCTTACCACCCGCAGGCTAACGGTCTGGTGGAGAGGTTCCACCGGCAGCTGAAGGCGGCATTGAAGGCACGGCTCACCGGCCCGGACTGGATGGACGAGTTGCCGTGGGTCATGCTGGGCATCCGGACCGCTCCCAAAGAGGACTTGGCCTCGTCATCGGCGGTGCTGGTGTACGGGTCGACACTCACAGTGACCGGGGAGTTCGTGCCGTCGGCGCTGGAGCAGCAGGAAATGCCCTCCTCCACCCTTCAACGCCTTCGCGAGCGAGTTGGCAGGCTCGCACCCGTCCCGACATCCCGCCATGGGACATTTCGCCCACACGTGCCAATGGCCCACACGGACTGCCCATACGTCTTCCTGCGCCGTGGTGCCCACCGGACGCCACTTCAGAGGCCGTACGAGGGCCCGTTCCGGGTGCTGGAACACGGGCAGTCGACTTTTGTCCTGGACATGGGGGGCCGGCCGGAGGCCATGTCGATTGACCGTTTAAAGCCGGCGCACCTGGACATTGACCAGCCGGTGCTGGTTGCTCAACCTCGGCCCCGAGGGCGCCCCCCCTCACGACTCCCTCCACCTGTCCCTCCACCTGTCCTCCCGCCGGCCCCTCGACCTGTCCCTCCACCTATGCCTCCGCAAGCCCCACGATCGGCTGACTTCTGCACGCGGGCCGGCCGGGTCGTGCGCCCGCCGGTGCGTTTTGTGCCTCTGGTTCTGGGGGGGGTTCCTGTGGCGGCTCCTAAGGGTCGTCCCATTATACTGCCGAACCCCTCGGCACAGGAGTGGTGCAGTCCGGAGGCGGTCCTTAGCCGGAGGGTATAAAAGGCAGGGTTTGGGTGCCATCTTTCCCTGGTTTCGTCTTCCCCTGAACCGGGAGGAAATAAAGTATAGTGCTTCTCAAACTGCGGACTACTTGCCTCATTCTGAGACCCACGCACTACAATATCACATTTACATAAGTATTCAGACCCTTTACTTAGTGCTTTGTTGAGGCATCTTCGGCTGCGATTACAGCCTTCATGTCTTCTTGGGTATGACACGACAAGCTTGGCACACTTGTATTTGGGGAATTTTTACTATTCTTCTCTGCTGATCCTATCAAGCTCTCTCAGGGGCATCAATGAACAACTATTTTCAGGTCCAGAGATGTTAGATCGGGTTCAAGTCTGGGCTCTGAACTCATGAACTTTCATAGACTTGTCATGAAACCACTCCTGCATTGTCTTGACTGTGTGCTTAGAGTTGTTGGCTTGGTTAAGGTGAACCTCCGACCCAGTCTGAGGTCCACAATGCTCTGGAGCAGGTTTTCATCAAGGATCTCTCTGTACTTTGCTCCGTTCATCTTTCCCTCGATCTTGACTAGTCTCTCAGTTCCTGCCGCTGAAAAACATCCCCACAGCATGATGCTGCCACCACCATGCTTCACCATAGGTAAGGTATTGTCCAGGTGATGAGCGGTGCCTGGTTTCCTCCAGACGTGACCCTTGGCATTCAGGCCAAAGCATTCAATCTTGGTTTCATCAGACCAGGGAATCGTGTTTCTCAAGCCTTTTGGCAAACTCCAAGCGGGCTGTCATGTGCCTTTTACTGAGGAGTGGCTTCCGTCTGGCCACTCTACCATAAAGGCCTGATCAGTGGAGTGCTGCAGATATCGGTGTCCTCCTGGTAAGTTCTCCCATCTCCACAGAGGAACTCTGGAGTTCTGTCAGAGTGACCATTGGGTTCTTGGTCACCTCCCTGACCAAGGCCCTTCTCCCCCGATTACTCAGTTTGTCCGGGCGGCCAGCTCTATGAAGAGTCTTGGTGGTTCCAAAGTTCTTCCATTTACGAATGACGGAGGCCACTGAGCTCTTCGGGACCTGCAATGCTGCAGCAATTGTTTTATACTCTTCCCCAGATCTGTGTCTGAACACAATCTTGTCTCGGAGGTCTACGGACAATACATTTGTCTTTATTGCTTGGTTTTTGCTCTGACATGCACTGTTAACTGTGGGACGTTATATAGACAGGTGTGTGCCTTTCCAAATCATGTCCAATCAATTTAATTTACCACTGGTGGACTCCAATCAATTTGTAGAAACATCTAAAGGATAATCAATAGAAACAGGATGAACCTAAACTCAATTTTGAGTGTCATAGCAAAGGGTCTGAATACCCATGTAAATGTGGTATTACAGTTATTTATTTTGGATTACTTTGCAGCAATGTCTAAACACCTGTTTTTGCTTTTTTTTATTACGGGGTATTGTGTGTGGATTGATGATAAGAAAAATAATTTAATCCATTTTAAAGTAAGGCAAGAAATAGAAAGATAGTACAGTTCACTACATGGCTAAGGAGCTTGTGCAGGAGGGAGTGTGTCAGGTATATTCATCATTGGGCTCCCTTTAAGGGTGGGTGAGACCCATACAAGAAGGATTAGTTTCTCCTGAACTGGTAGGAACCCAATATCTCATAGGAAATTATTCTAGTGCTACTCGATGGAACTTAAACTCGAGTGTCGGTGAGGTGGGAAATGGAGCAGCAAGTCAGCAAGTGGAGAGACTAATGGGAAGATGGAGGTTATGAAAAGTTAGTCCCAAAGAAAGGACAATCAGGGACAGGTTAATGAACATGGTGAGGCTGAGGGGCTGAGCTGAGTTTATTTCAATGCAAGTAGTATTTTGGAAGTAGATGTTGAACTTAGAGCCTGAATCAGCCTGGAGCCTGTATAGAACGATGATGTTGTGATCATTACAACTTTATAGTCGCTTGGTTGTGAAAGGGACAGGACTGGCAGTTTAATGCTTCAAGGTTTTGATGTTTCAGACATGATAGATAGAGAGGGAGGTAAAGGAGGTGGAGGAGATGCACTATTAATAAGGTAGAATTAGACCAAGTGCAGACCCGTTGGGTCTGCTCCCCCAACTCAGCTGTTCCTTACCCGTAGCCCCCACGGGAGACATGGTCCTCCAACTAAAGCGGCTCAGGAATCAGCAGTGCGGCAGTTTTTAAATGGCGTCTTTGAGGCGAGATGCGGTCGCCAGCAGCCGTTATGGCCGCTGGCCAGCAGGAGGCGACAAAATGATTGAGTAGGGGGGGGGGGGGGGGGGAGAAGGACTTGATGAAAAAAGTGTACATAAACACGACAATATTTAATGAGGAGTGGATACTTGGAATGAAAAGTGAAATCTCTACCGAAATGGAAAAAATCAGGGCGTTTGTGGGTCGGGTGTTGTCGTAGCAACGAATCAAAGGCTGGCAGCCACGTCAGGCAGAAACACACACATCCAGCCGGCAGCCACACTAGATAAATAGATAGAAGATAGATAGATAGATATAGATAGAAGATAGATAGATATAGATAGATAGATGTCACAGCTGTAAACAGGGAGAACCCATTGGAGAATACATCCACTGAGGAAATGTGGTTAAGGTAAACAATAAGGAAGGTGCAGTCATTATGATGGGATTGTACTATAGCAGGGCTGGGGAACCTTTTCATGAAGGAATGCCGCATTAAGTTAGCTGTATTCTAATAAGGCCGCATCCAAGATACTTCAAAGTTCAATGTTCAAAGTAAACTTTATTGTCAATTCAATTATGCAACAGTAGTTACACAGAGGATTGAAATTACGTTTCCCCATACTCCAAATGTGCAAGTAATATTAAAAACACAGACAGACAACATACCAATAAAAATAGACAATAGACATTACATTATTTAAAATATTAAAATATTCACAGTGTGCCAAAATGTAGCAAAAACTTTGAGGTATTTTAAAAAGGGTACAACAATGAAAGGTGCAATATAGAAAAAGTGCAAATTTCGTACTGGAGACATTGAGCCAAAGTTATTTTCACAGTTTGTTTGTCTTTGTTTGGGTACTGTTCATGGAATGTTCTTAAGTGTGTTGAGTAGTCTGATGGCCTGAGAGAAAAAGCTGTTTTTGAATCCCGAAGGTAGGAGGGTGAACAGTTTGTGTGCTGGGTGGGTGGTGTCTTTGATGATATTGCTTGCTCTCTTGCGACACCGAGATGGGTATAGGTCATGGATTGCTGGTTGGGGTGATCTGATGATCTTCTCCGCTGTCCTCACCACTCTCTGTAGGGCCTTCTGGTCAGTAGCAGAGCAACTGCCATACCAGACTGAGAGACTGCTGGTAAGAATGCTCTCAATGGCACCCCTGTAAAAAGTCGTGAGGGCAGAAGGGGGGAGGTCAGCTCTCCTCATCCGTCGAAGGAAGTGGAGGCGTTGCTGTGCTTTCTTGACTAGGGAGATGGTGTTGGTGGCCCATGTCTGATCATCTGTGATGTGCACTCCCAGGAACTTGGGAGTGCACATCAAGTGTCAATCAGATATACTTCAAAATGTACATTATTTTGTTAAAATAGCCCTCATGGCTTACTGATGTTTTAATTGTGGCCGTCAGTCGGGGAGGACTATTTTGTTGAATCTTCTTTTACTCGTTGGTATTTTAAATGAGTTCATTTTAAGATTAAAATAAAAATAATAAAAGACGAACAAAACATATTAATAAAAATAAAAGGATTTGTTCTACACAATTTGGATTCATTCAAAAGGCCGCACTTAATGACCTATAAAGGCTGCAGGTTCCCCACCCCTGTACTATAGGCATCCTGATCACCAGGGGGGTAGAGGAACAGATTTGTAGACATATTATTCAAAGGTTTAAAAGCAACGTTGGTGTCATAGTGGGTGGCTTTAACTTCCCCAACATTGCCTGCTGCTAACGGTGCAAGAGTAACTGCAACAGTACATCCTTCCTGTATCAGGGGAACCAGAATCTGGTCAGAGGAAGCGGACTTCACACTTCAGCAGTGTTTTGGAAACACTGACTGGAAGGCGTTTGCAGCCCAGGCCACCCTTGACTCCCACACGGACATTGATTCGTACACATCCTCTGTTCTGGACATCATAAACTGCACCATCAATAGTGTCACCTTCCTCAAACAGGTGACCATATACCCGAATCAGAAGCCATGGATGAACAGCGAGGCCAGGCTACTGCTGAAAGCACGGGACACCACTTTCAGGTCAGGCGATGCTCGAGCCTACAGTTCATCCAGGGCTAACCTGAAGAGGGGCATCAGGAAGGCCAAGCACTGCCATAAGCTCAGGATTGAGGAGCACTTCAACAACAACTCCGACCCCCGACGCATGTGGCAAGGCATCCAGGCCATCACGGACTACAGACCTTCCAACACAACCCCCACATCCAGCGACACCTCCTTCCTTGAGGAGCTTAATCACTTCTATGGGGCCAATCTAGAGACAGCCATCAAGGCTGTGCTACCTGCCGATCACCAACCCCTCACACTCACCCCCTATGACGCATACGTGGCACTGAGTAGGACTAATGCACGTAAAGCTGCTGGCCCTGGCGGCATTCCCGGGCGCGTGCTCAGGGCTTGTGCTGCAAAGCTGACAGACATCTGGACTGACATCTTCAACCTGTCACTTGCCCAAGCAGTTGTCCCCACTTGCCTTAAAACCACCTCCATCATGCCAGTGCCAAAACATTCCACTGCGGCAAGCCTCAATGACTTCCGCCCAGTTGCACTTACCCCCATCATCACCAAGTGCTTGGAGAGGCTGGTCCTGGCACACCTCAAAAGCTGCCTACCCCCCACACTGGATCCCTATCAGTTTGCCTTCCGCAAGAACAGGAGTACGGAGGATGCCATCTCAACGGCAATTCACTCCGACCTCTCCCACCTCGACAACAGAGACACTTACGTAAGAATGCTGTTCATCGATTACAGCTCAGCATTCAACACCATTATACCATGAAAACTGATCACCAAACTCGGTAACCTGGGCATCGACCCCTCCCTCTGCAACTGGATACTGGACTTTCTAACCAACAGACCCCAGTCTGTGAGGTTAGACAAGCACACCTCTTCAACCCTCACCCTGAACACCGGCGTTCCACAGGGCTGTGTGCTGAGCCCCCTCCTCTACTCCCTCTTCACCTATGACTGCACACCTGTACATGGTACTAACACCATCATCAAGTATGCAGATGATACAACAGTGATTGGCCTCATCAGCAACAACGATGAGCTGGCCTACAGGGAGGAGGTCCAGCACTTCGCAGCATGGTGCGCTGACAACAACCTGGCCCTTAACTCCAAAAAGACCAAGGAGCTCATTGTAGACTTCAGGAAGTCCAGAGGCGGCACGCACACCCCCATCCACATTAACGGGACGGAGGTGGAACGTGTTTCTAGCTTCAGGTTCCTGGGAGTCAACATCTCCGATGACCTCTCTTGGACCCACAATACCTCTACTCTGATCAAGAAGGCTCATCAGCGTCTCTTCTTCCTGTGGAGACTGAAGAAGGTCAATCTGTCTCCTCAGATCCTGGTGAACTTCTACCGCTGCACCATCGAGAGCATCCTTACCAACTGCATCACTGTATGGTATGGCAACTGCTCTGTCTCCGACCGTAAGGCATTGCAGAGGGTGGTGAAAATTTCCCAACGCATCACCGGTTCCTCGCTCCCCTCCATTGAGTCTGTCCAAAGCAAGCGCTGTCTGCGGAGGGCGCTCAGCATCGCCAATGACTGCTCTCACCCCAACCATGGACTGTTTACCCTCCTACCATCCGGGAGGCGCTACAGGTCTCTCCGTTGCCGGACCAGCAGGTCGAGGAACAGCTTCTTTCCGGCGGCTGTCACTCTACTCAACAACGTACCTCGGTGACTGCCAATCACTTATTATTATTATTATTATTTATTCAAATCATTTGCTATGTCGCTCTGTACTGTACACTGACAATGACAATTAAAATTGAATCTGAATCTGAATTGCATGCAGTACTTCAAATGTAGCTTCATTAAAGTCCCATAGAGCTCATCTGGCTCCCGCTATTCTTTGCTGTGTTATACACCTTTTCTTTTATTTTTTTTCCATCCCTAACTTCTCCTGTCAGCCACGGTTGCCTCTTACTCCCCTTAGAATCTTTCTTCCTCTTTGGAATTAAATGATCCTGCATCTTCTGGATTATGCCCAGAAATTCCTGCTGTTGCTGTTCCATCATCATTCCTGCTAGGATCCTTTTCCAGTCTACCTTGGCCAGCTCCCCTCTCATGCCTTCATAGTCCTCTTTGTTCAACTGCAACACTGACACTTCTGATTTAACCTTCTCCCTCTCAAATTGCAGATTAAAACTTACCATATTATGCTCGCCACCTCCTTGCGGTTCCTTTACCTTGAGTTCCCTTATTAAATCTGGCTCATTAGACAACACTAAATCCGGAATTGCCTTCTCTCTGGTAGCCTCCAGTACAAGCTGCTCTAAGAATCTATCTCAGAGGCACTCTACAAACTCCCTTTCTTGAGGTCCTGAACCAACCCGATTTTCCCGGCCTACCTGTATATTGAAATCTCCCACAACCACAGTGGCATTCCCTTTGTTTCATGCCAATTTTACTTCGGAGTCACGTGAGTGACAACGTGAAGAACCCGCTTATGACGCATGCATATCGCTACACGCATTCGAACTCGTCATCGCTGGAGGAAGGATGTTCCTCCCAATCGGCAGGGGTTGAACCTGCAACAGGAACGTAAGGGAACTTTGTTTTCTTTACTTACCCTTTTTTATCTAGAAGGCTGATGAAGCTGGCTGGGGAGAGTCTGCAGATCTGCAGGCAGGCAGCCAGCAGCGGCCGGGGCCCGTTAATTTCTTTTTAAACAGGAACGGAGTGGACTTTAGAGCCAGGACAACGGTCGCTGGAGCAGTTTTTCCCGACAACTCGGAAACAGCCCCACTAGTCATTTAGTGGATTTAATAATTCATGGGTGCGAGGGGCTGGAAGGTGCGGAACTGACGGGGGTTCCGCAGGTCTAAAAATAGCGGGGAGCGGTCAGTGCCCGAGAGCACTGAGTACGCGTTGGACCCACTGGACCGCGCTGGAGCACCGCAGAGGCAGGGGGAAAACAGACAGCAGCAACAGGCTGAACTCCCGTTATGGGAATAGCTGTGCCAGACTTATTCCCCCCCCCCCCCCCCCGACTTTTTCTCCCGTTTTTTCGCTACACCTGACCACAGCTGGGATATATAGGGCCAGCAGCTGGCTGGGGAGAGTCTGCAGATTGCAGGCAGCCAGCAGAGGCCAGGGGGGGGCCCGTTAATTTGTTTTAAAACAGAGGACGGAACCGACTTCAGCGACAGGATAACGGCGCTGGAGCAGGGTTTCCCGACGACTCGGGTACAAACCCATGGACCCTTACTATAGGTATGTGGGAAAATGGTGTAAACCTAAAATGGGGGTTTTCATAGAATCTGTTTTTTAATCCTTTTGTTAAAGTATTAGATGGGTCCGAGGCGCTGGAAGTGCGGAAAGGGCGCATTAACGGCACTTCCGCAATGTTCTAAAAATAGCGATGAGCTGTCAGTGCTGAAGAGCACTGAGCACGCGTTGGACCCGCTAGCCCACGCTGGAGGAAGCCGGTACGAGTGGCTGCAGCATGATCAGCAGCCAGCACAGGTGCCTGTGAGTACCGGGACCGTGTGGAGTGGTGGCCCCACATACAGGACCGGTGCGGTCAGCGGCGGGGCGAGGAAAACCCGCAAACCAGTGCCCGTGTGTACGGGGGATGGGAACAGTGGAGAAAAAAGGAACTCCTTCATAGTGGCAGTCCCATGAATGTGGAGACTAGCCACAGTGGGCAGGAGGTAAGCCCCACATGGGTACCCCGTGCGGGACCCCCAGAGATCTCTAACTCTTCAAAAAAGAGTGGGCAGGACCCAGATGGGCCAGACCCTGACCACACAGGATTACATAATCCTGAAGCTGCTGGATGGTGGCTGATTTTTCCCAACCAAGTCAAACTGGGGCAGACTTGGATCCAAGGATGGCAGCCAGTATAAATTACATGTCTGGCCATCAATTACAACAACAAATTTTCACAGAGACACTGGCCAGACATCTGCCACCTGGAAACTGTAATGCCTTACAAGTACCCAGTGTAAATCGATGCATTTGGGAGCAAAAAACGGGCCAGTGGTTAAATGTGAGTACCTGGCCCTTATGCCATCTCCGAAAAGGGAGTAAGTGCAAATCATCGCCAAAATGGGTGGAAGTAAGAAAGAATCAGCACCACCATCTCCAAAAAAGGGAGTTAGTGCAAATCACACCAAAACAGGTGGAAGTGGAGGAGCTCCTCCATGGTGGCAGTCCGATGAATGTGGAGGCTAGCCACAGTGGGCAAGAGGTAAGTCCCACAGCGGTATCCCGTGTGGGGCCGCAGAATATCTCTTACTCCTCGGAGGAGAGTGGGCAAGACCAAATTTGGTCAGACCCTGACCAAGGCACAGGTTTACATAACCCTGAAGGAGGGGAGACATCAGCAGTGCCGGTTTTAAACCCCGCGCCGGGAAAATCAAATCCTAGACCGGGCGGGAAGGCAAAGCGCAAAGTACATCACTGCGAAAATGATGTGGAGAAACAGCCTCCGGATAATACTTACTGATACCGGAGTAAGGGTGAGCAGCTGCAGGATATAGCGCAGCCAGCAGCGGCCACTTTCGCGGAGCTGGGAAACCGGTACAAGAGGCTGCAGCAGGTTCGGCCGTCAGCGACAGGTGCCGGGGAGTACCGGGACTGCGAGCAATGGCACAATTATATGGGGTGGCCGCAAGCGATCAGTGCCCGTAGGCATGGGGACCGGCTGCGGCAAAAACCGCGTGCGACTAGTGCCCGAGAGCACCTAGGTCGGCAGGAGCGGTTGTTGGAGGAACTTCTCCAGAGTGGCAGGCTCCAGGATATGGACGATAGCCACAGTGGCAAAGGTGTAAGTCCCTCAGCAGATTACCATAAACATAGAAACATAGAAATTAGGTGCAGGAGTAGGCCATTCGGCCCTTCGAGCCTGCACCGCCATTCAATATGATCATGGCTGATCATCCAACTCAGTATCCCATACCTGCCTTCTCTCCATACCCCCTGATCCCCTTAGCCACAAGGGCCACATCTAACACCCTCTTAAATATAGCCAATGAACTGGCCTCAACTACCCTCTGTGGCAGAGAGTTCCAGAGATTCACCACTCTCTGTGTGAAAAAAGTTCTTCTCATCTCGGTTTTAAAGGATTTCCCCTTTATCCTTAAGCTGTGACCCCTTGTCCTGGACTTCCCTAACATCGGGAACAATCTTCCTGCATCTAGCCTGTCCAACCCCTTAAGAATTTTGTAAGTTTCTATAAGATCCCCTCTCAATCTTCTAAATTTTACTTCGGAGTCACGTGAGTGACTTCGTGAAGAACCCCGCTTCCACGCATGCGTGCAATATCGCTACACGCATTGCAACGAGTCACACAGGGGGGAACGGCGTTCCCCAAGCGGGAGATTTGAAAGTCGGGAACAGCAGGTAAGAGACTCTGCGTTCCTTTTTACTACTTACTTTTAGGAGGCTGCGGAAAGCTTGCGGGGAGACCCGTGGAGGGCGAGCAGCCAGCAGCAGCAACAGCACGAGTTTCCCTGGAGGGGAACAACCTGAGCCCGACTTTGCTCCCGCACCGGCAAAATTCACCTCTCGGCCGGGCGGGAAGCAAAGTAAAAAAGGTCCCTATGCCAGTCTCAAACGAGACTGGCTTGGGAGCAGTCGGTAGCAGCCAGCACAGAGGCTGCGGGACAGACAGCTCGGAACAGCGGTACCGGGGCTCGAAACGCTCAGCGAGTGCAGCGGCACTTATGGAGTCGGAACTGGACGTTCGGGCTGAAAACCTTGTTCACAAGGTAAGCACCAGGGTCCAGGGGATCTATAGGAACAGCCGGGGTTACCGGCTGCGGAACTGCCGCGAAGGACCAGGCCCGTGAACACCGGGGTCGGTCCAAGCGGCTTGAACCCGACACAGGGAACGACGGTCACCGGCGGGAGAAGGAAAGTCGGGAACAGCAGGTAAGAGACCCTGTGTTTCCTTCAACTTACCTTTCTAGGTGCAGACATGGACCAGGTCCATGTAAGGTGCAGAAGGCCGGCGGGAGAACCGCGGAGGAGCGGCAGCAGCAGCAGTAGCAGCAGCAGCGGCAGCGGCAGCAGCAGTGGCAGCCGGCAGCTGCAGGAGCACAGACAGCGGCAGGAGCACAGACAGCAGCAGTGGCAGCTGGCACTTCGTGAGGAGCTGGCAACGGTAGGAGCAGCATGGGCACATCGATTCCCGGAGGGGGAAAAACACCTGTGCCCAACTTCGCTCCAGCATGGTGAGAAAGTTCATTTCTCGGCAGCAAAGGACTTTGCAGTTGACTGGCTGCAATCTACTACAAGGGACCAGTATGTGAGTACCAGGATCGGTCCCAGCGGGGTTTTAGTTACAATAATCGCTTCTCGGCTTTTTGGCTAAGATCAAGTGTAGTATCTGTTCTTATCAGTTTAATATCTGATACACCCCTTATCTAGGGACTATATATATTATATAAAAACTATAGTAGCTGTTATCATCAGTTTTAATCTTATATGTCCCTTATCTAAGGACCATATAAGTAGGAGTGCCCAGAATTGAGGGCATTAGAGTGGGGTTGACCGGCTGCAACGACCATAAGGGACCAGTACCGTCAGTACGGGGGTGGGTCCCAGGGGTCTAAGATAAAGGAGCAGCCAGGAGTGCTGAGAGCGTTGAAGTCAGGTTAAAGGAATAGATGGAAGCAGCTGTGCCAGTTATCCTCCACACCGGCCATATCCACTTCACGGAAGGAAGGACAAAACTGGAGAAGGAGGACCATGGAACAGCGGGCAGCCAGCAGCAGCCAGCGGCACTTGGATCAACCGTAGTGGGATCAGCTGTGCCCGATGTCGGCCCCGCACCGGCCAGATCCATGTGACCGAGCGGTAGGCTAGACACAAATCAAACAAGGTAGTGGACTCAGAAGGGTCCGACTTTGCATAAAACCGCCGGCAACCAGTGCCCGAGAGGGCTGGAGCGGGAAGAAGCGGTGTATGGAGCCTTGCTCCAACGTGATAAAACCACAGCAGTACCTCTTTGAGGGCTGCACAGTGCTTTTACCCCATCAGAGGGGAGCACTGTGGGTCAGTTCTGGGCTGACCTGCAAGAGGGGTCCGCAGAACAAAAGACAAGTGGGCAGCAGTTAAGCCCCACATGGGTACCCCGTGTGGGACCCTAGAGATCTCTAACTCTATAAAAAAGAGTAGGCAGGACCCTGATGGGCCAGAGCCTGGTAATACAGCGTCCCATGATCCTAACACAGCAGGGACTCTGCTGGACATGGTGGCCGATTACTTTAGCCAAGTCAAACATGGGTAGACTTGGATCCAGGATGGCAATAGTATTACTATATGTCTGGCCACAAACGCCAACAAGAAAAATTTACAAACACTGGCCAGACATCTGCCACCTGGCAACGGTGAGGCATTACAGGTGCCCAGTGTAAACCAATGCATTTGGCAGCATATGGACGAACATCAGGAACCAGGACCTCAAGATCCAGAGAACCTTCAAGGGATTGACGGAAGGCATCATAGCACACACCAGCACCCTGGACTAAACGTAGGTAACCAAAGACCATCCAGACGCACTAGATCTGTTTAATAATATGCAATATAACCTGAACTACACGTGGAAGGCGGCCATTCAGCCAGCACTAGGACCCCAAAAATGCTACCATTTGCAAATAAAGAACCGTGTGTGGACTAAGCCAAGACACTGGGGCTCATCAAGGCCAGCGCAAGGGCCTATTTTGGAGCATGATACCAGCCACAGGCAAGGCCATAAAAAATGTGGCTCATACCAGTAGCAGTGTCAGAAATCAATATAACCTGCAGGATCCGTTTTAGGGTATGGCCAGGGCAGCCACCCTGGAAGATGCGGAAGCCTCAACCTCCCACACAACCCCGAACAAGAAATATTAAACCAGAACCTTATTTTCAAAAAACCAAGGAAATAACAAAACCACCGGTAACCATGGAGGTAGGTGGGTGGGGTTTTCTTCTGTTAAAATAGGGACCTACGAGGGTAGGGGAGGTTGCAACACTACAGTTATGTATGGTATATAATCACTACAAATTCATATAATCTCAGCAGTATTCAGGGTTATCTGATAGGGTTTTTCTCATCCCAATAACCACAGTACATCATACACCAGAAGGGCATTTTGTCCTTACATAAACCAAACAATCTAAAACCCACATGGTGCTACAAGAATTGTACACAAAAGATGGGATTGAACATATTTATTAAATATAAGATAGAGTAGGGTTGCAGGATTATCATTGATTTTAACCCTAAACACATTTGTTTTAGATATTCATTTTAAGATGGATGCTCTTATTATTGATATAGACTTGGTGTCAGTTGTGGGTTTCTATATGGCAGGCATTGACTCAATAGAGGAACTTTGGCAATATAGAGCTTACAAAAGGGGCAATCATTAGCCCCATTATTATGTACTAAAATTCGTAAACCAGCTTGGCATTGTTATGTAAATAAGCCATAGGGTGATGTTTTCCCCCGTTCGGACCCATCATTGGGGTACTAGGGAAAATTCAACCACACTCGGCATCTGGAATTTTCAGAGTACCCGACTGACCTTCTCAATCATGGTATTTCAGTCTTACAGGGGATGGTGTTAGAACCATGTTCCCTATGAACATTGCCAAAAAATTATTGATTTATCCAGTGACTGGAGGCAGTCATCCATGCCATAACACTATGGATTTATTGATTTGTAGAGTCTAACAGACCCACTACACTGTCAGACAGGACGATGAATCTCATCTCATCTGCACTAAGACTGTCAACACGGAAGCAGTACCTTGGACACATCAAGAAATGGGGCATATACTGCTTGGACAACAATCTCGACCAAAAGGCCAAGAACATTCTGGCCGTATTGCAATTTTTACAAGCCTCCATTAGGATAATCGATGGAGCTACAGTGCCTTCAATAGTGCCACAAGTGCACTCTCCAATTACCTATCACAAAGATCGGAACGGCACGCGGTGGGAACGCACCCCTGGTAAGCAAACCAGGTACTCCGAAATCTGGGACATGGGTGTCGTTTTCTCAACATGCTGAGGAGCTTGTAGCTCATAACAGCGTTGTCACCTCAGTAACAGACCAGGAAGATGGTTATGCTCATGGTGTTATTTACCGCACAACAAGTCCAGCCATTAAGCAAACTGAGCCTGGACTCCCTGATCATCTCACCGAGAAACTGGTGTTGTCATACAGGATTTAATAAAAGATCGGGTTCATAGGGTCTAGGGTTTGATTTTATGGTACACCCATATGGCAAACGACTGTGTATAACAAGACACATCTAACAATACATAGCATATACTCAGAACATTCGAGGTCAGAGTATGGAGTTGTTTATCTCTTACAAGAAACTGCATGATAGGGTCACGACTCAAACTATATCAAGGTGGCTCAAATAGGTCCTAAAAATGGCAGGAATAGACACTGATGTTCCAACTCTCATTCCACCAGGACTGCAGCAACATCCGCAGCAATATTGTACAGGTACCCACAGACCAAATCCTCAGAATGGCAGGAGGGTCATTTTAAAAAAGGGTTTTTCCACAGGTTGTATTATAAACCAGTTAATTTGGAGCCATCATTGTATTAAGAAAACATTTTAGGTTCAATAAAATAATTTGCCCGATAGGTTACAGGGTTATGATTCTCAAATTTTAAAAAATGTTATATTTTTTCGTTATACCACACAACTCTTTGTATAATTGTGTTTTAAAACTACTAATGATGCTCTCTCCCAATACCCAAGGCAGTTGTGAAGCATGGACTCGTTCCACGGCATGAGGTCACAGAGCTTTGAAATCTTCACGAAGTCACTCACGTGACTCCGAAGTAAAATAGTAAGATTAAACGAGAACTTACCAGTTTGAAGTTTGATCTGTATTTTATGAGGAGTTACGATGAGGGATTTCGTGCCCTCCGCTCCCACCCTCTTATGATCATATCAAAAACTGGTATCTCTTTGATAATCTTACTATGTTAGATCATTATAGGTTTCTGTGACCTCACACCGCTGCTTTGAAGAATGACACGCATGCGTGGAAGCGGGGTTCTTCACGAAATCCCTCATCGTAACTCCTCATAAAATACAGATCAAACTTCAAACTGGTAAGTTCTCGTTTAATCTTACTATTCTAGAGAGTATAAACCAAGTCTATCCAGTCTTTCTTCATAAGACAGTCCTGACATCCCAGGAATCAGTCTGGTGAACCGTCTCTGCACTCCCTCTATGGCAATAATGTCCTTCCTCAGATTTGGAGACCAAAACTGTACGCAATACTCCAGGTGTGGTCTCACCAAGACCCTGTACAATTGCAGTAGAACCTCCCTGCTCCTATACTCAAATCCTTTTGCAATGAAAGCGAACATACCATTCGCTTTCTTTACTGCCTGCTGCACCTGCATGCCTACCTTCAATGACTGGTGTACCATGACACCCAGGTCTCGCTGCATCTCCCCCTTTCCCAATCGGCCACCATTTAGATAATAGTCTGCTTTCCGTTTTTGCCACCAAAATGGATAACCTCACATTTATCCACATTATACTGCATCTGCCAAACATTTGCCCACTCACCCAGCCTATCCAAGTCACCTTGCAGTCTCCTAGCATCCTCCTCACAGCTAACACTGCCCCCCAGCTTAGTGTCATCCGCAAACTTGGAGATATTGCCTTCAATTCCCTCATCCAGATCATTAATATATAATGTAAATAGCTGCGGTCCCAGCACTGAGCCTTGCGGTACCCCACTAGTTACTGCCTGCCATTGTGAAAAGGACCCGTTTACTCCTACTCTTTGCTTCCTGTTTGCCAGCCAGTTCTCTATCCACATCAATACTGAACCCCCAATGTCATGTGCTTTAAGTTTGTATACTAATCTCTTATGTGGGACCTTGTCGAAAGCCTTCTGGAAGTCCAGATACACCACATCCACTGGTTCTCCCCTATCCACGCTACTAGTTACATCCTCGAAAATTTCTATAAGATTCGTCAGACATAATTTACCTTTCGTAAATCCATGCTGACTTTGTCCAATGATTTCACCACTTTCCAAATGTACTGCTAACCCATCTTTAATAACTGACTCTAGCAGTTTCCCCACTACCGATGTTAGACTAACTGGTCTGTAATTCCCCATTTTCTCTCTCCCTCCCTTCTTAAAAAGTGGGGTTACGTTTGCTACCCGCCAATCTTCAGGAACTACTCCAGAATCTAAAGAGTTTTGAAAGGTTATTACTAATGCATCCACTATTTCTGGAGCTACTTCCTTAAGTACTCCGGGGTTGCAGCCTATCTGGCCCTGGGGATTTATCGGCCTTTAATCCATTCAATTTACCCAACACCACTTCCCGGCTAACCTGGATTTCACTCAATTCCTCCAACTCCTTTGACCCGCGGTCCCCTGCTATTTCCGGCAAATTATTTATGTCTTCCTTAGTGAAGACGGAACCAAAGTAGTTATTCAATTGGTCCGCCATATCCTTGTTCCCCATGATCAACTCACCTGTTTCTGACTGCAAGGGACCTACATTTGTTTTAACTAATCTCTTTCTTTTCACATATCTATAAAAACTTTTGCAGTCAGTTTTTATGTTCCCTGCCAGTTTTCTTTCATAATCTATTTTTCCTTTCCTAATTAAGCCCTTTGTCCTCCTCTGCTGGTCTTTGAATTTCTCCCAGTCCTCCGGTATGCTGCTTTTTCTGGCTAATTTGTACGCATCATCCTTCGCTTTGATACTATCCCTGATTTCCCTTGTTATCCATGGATGTACTACCTTCCCTGATTTATTTTTTTGCCAAACTGGTATGAACAATTTTTGTAGTTCATCCATGCAGTCTTTAAATGTCTTCCATTGCATATCCACCGTCAACCCTTTTAGAATTAATTGCCAGTCCATCTTGGCCAATTCACGTCTCATACCCTCAAAGTTATCTTTCTTTAAGTTCAGAACCATTGTTTCTGAATTAACAATGTCACTCTCCATCCTATTGAAGAACTCAACCATATTATGGTCACTCTTGCCCAAGGGGGCACGTACAACAAGATTGCTAACTAACCCTTCCTCATTACTCAATACCCAGTCTAAAATAGCCTGCTCTCTCGTTGGTTCCTCTACATGTTGATTTAGATAACTATCCCGCATACATTCCAAGAAATCGTCTTCCTCAGCACCCCTGCCAATTTGATTCACCCAATCTATATGTAGATTGAAGTCACCCATTATAACTGTTTTGCCTTTGTCGCACGCATTTCTAATTTCCTGTTTGATACCATCTCCAACTTCACTACTACTGTCAGGTGGCCTGTACACAACACCCACCAGCATTTTCTGCCCCTTAGTGTTTTGCAGCTCTACCCATACCGATTCCACATCCTCCAAACTAATGTCCTTCCTTTCCATTGCATGAATCCCCTCTCTAATCAGTAACGCTACCCCACCTCCTTTTCCTTTCTCTCTATCCCTCCTGAATATTGAATATCCCTGGATGTTCAGCTCCCAGCCTTGGTCACCCTGGAGCCATGTCTCCGTGATCCCAACTATATTATAGTTATTAATAGCTATCTGCACATTCAACTCATCCACCTTATTACGAATGCTCCTTGCATTGAGACACAAAGCCTTCATGCTTGTTTTTACAACACTCTTACCCCTTATACAATTATGTTGAAAAGTGGCCCTTTTTGATTTTTGCCCTGGTTTTGTCTGCCTGCCACTTTTACTTTTCACCTTGCTACCTATTTCTTCTACCCTCATTTTACAACCCTCGGTCTCTACGCTCACACATTTAAGAAACCCTTTCCCTTTAACTCCATCCTCCACTATCCCATTCGACACCCCACCCCCCTTATTCAGTTTAAAGCCACCCGTGTAGCAGTGGCAAACCTGCCTGCCAGAATGCTGGTCCCACACCTGTTAAGATGCAATCCGTCCCTTTTGTACAGTTCCCCCTTACCCCACAACAGATCCCAGTGATCTAAGAATCTAAATCCCTGCCCCGTGCACCAGTTCCTCAGCCACACGTTCAGGTCCCGTATCTCCCTGTTCCTGCACTCGCCAGCACGGGGAACTGGAAGCAAACCGGAGATAACAACCCTGGAGGTCCTGCTTTTCAACATTTTTCCGGGCTGCTGTGGGTACCTTGGTAAAGGGCTGCTTGACATTTCATCCTCCTCGGAAGAGGGTGTTGAAGGGCTGCCTGTGTCAGATTCTGAACTAGAGATGGAGCCACATTCCCATATGGAGGACGAGGAAACCAAGTTGCTGGACATGGTGGGGCAATACTTTCAGCAAGAATAGAATGGCAAAGATCTAGAGGCCAGGATGGCTGCCAGCATTGAGTACATGTCTACACATCACCTGCAAGCCAATACCTTTGCTGAGGTGTTGCCAAGATATTTACCTCCGGGAACATAACAGGACAAGGTATTGAACCGAAAGAAAGTTCTAAAGTCCTATCAGCGGGATATTATCGTCCGCACTATTAGAAATAGACATGACACTAGTTCACCAGGATGCACTGGTCTTATATGCAAACCTGGAACCTCGCAAACCACTGATATAGAATGTGGAGGTATTCATTACTTGCTCCTTAGTTCAGCATGTACTGAACTGAACGTCATTCAGACGAGGAAGCAACAAATTGAAGCATTATTAAACTACGTACACACATTATAGATGTTATGGAGACATCCAATAAGAATCATAGAAATTTGTGTACTAAATATCCTTATCATAATCAGAGGTGGTTGCCACTTCATCTTGGGTTAATGGAATACTTTGTACTTATATTCTTTCAGATGGGACCTTTGTGTCATCTTCTGTATTGATCCTAGGGTACTATTTGGCGAGCATCGTATCAAGATATGCTGGCTAGATTACCAATTAGAGGTACCCACAGATGTGTTAACTACAGGTCATCTGCGGTTCACTGCTAACACAGTTCACATGGCACTGACTTTGCTGGTAAATATGGAAATATGCGACTGCTGAAAACCAACGCAGAATTACTCCCTGGAGCTGGAGTAACTTTTGCTTCTTGATTTCTTGGTCCTCCAAAAACGGTCCAAATTGAATTTAAACTGGAGTGGACCCACCATAACCAAACTCCAAACTCTGAAACATAACAGCCTATTGCATTTTATGTTTATTTATTGTGTATATATATATAGTCTATGATATTTAGACACACTGAACTTTTATCTCCCGTTCTGTATTATGTTTACATATTCTGTTGTGCTGCATCAAACAAGAATTTCATTGTCCAATCTGGGACACATGACAATAAAACTCTCTTGACTCTTGACTTGGACTTAAGCAAAAAAGGGTTCTTGGGGGAAAAAGAGCGACCTTAATGGAGACTGGCAGGGAACTAACGATCCATCAGACTGCTAGTAAAATTGGCATAGGGACTGTGTGCCAGCCATATAATATCAGACATTATCTAATTACTGAACGCAGTCACGCGTCATTCAAACTTACTGGTTCTTTCTAGCAACATGGAGAGTTACCCATGTTACTATCTATATTAACCTATTTATTGTAGAATTGAAAGCACTTCTTCTACACCTAGGACTGACGGACCATAGGCGGAATCTTTTTAGCGGGTCACAGACAGTCCACTTATTCAACAGTACTTGGTATCCTCTAGAAATAGGAAGTATGTTCATAACTATTATCATCACCCACAGATCTATGAACAGCCATCTGTTCTGGAATTCCTGACAAGCCTCCATTACGATGAGAGGCTTAGTCATAGTACCACAATTGTGCCAGGAGTGCTCTGCCTACATACCTGTCGAAGGTACAGAGCGGCATTCTGTGGGGACACACACACTGGTAACAAAACTCATTAGGGGCATGTTAAAATTAATCCCCAAGAACTAGGTACATTCATATATGGGATGTGAGTTTTGTACTGACCAAGTTAAGAAACTGGTCTCCAGCTACAGCTCTGTCATTACAGAAACAGACTATGTAAACAGTCATGCTGATGGCCTTGGTCACGGCACAAAGAGTCCAGTCACTACAGAAACTAAGGCTGGACAACATGATGATTTCATCAGGGAATTAAACCTGTCACATTAATCAAAGGGTCAAAAAGAACAGACAGGGGTCAGCAGGCCAAAAAACAAAGTACAGAGCCTATACGACAGATGGTCGTTGCTGTATTATAACTCATTTACTATCATACATGAAGTATGCTAGATCATCAGAGGAAGAAATGTCACGTTTATCAGCTACTAATAGCCACTCAAAACAGTGACAGTCCAGATCATCTCTAAATGGCTAAGCAAGTCCTAACAAAGGCTGGAGTGGACTCTAAGGGAAAATTTTAAATCTTACTCCATCAGGGCTGCAGCTACATTGGCAGCAATGAAGCTGGACATACCAATGGACAAAACCCTCAAGACAGTAGAATGGTCAACGGAGGAAACTATCCAACGACTTTATAACAAACCAGTTATTGAACCTGGAAGAATTGCAGAAACAATTTTTAGTTCTGCATATAATTCACCGCATAAATAGGGGCAATAATTGGATTTAATATTTTACAGTTGGGTTTCAATATCGTATTATGTTTAATGATGCTAACATCATTGCTCCCCACAACCAAGGCAGTTGTGAAGCATGGAATCGTTCCACGGCATGAGGTCACAGAGCTTTGAAATCTTCACATAGTCACTCACGTGACTCCGAAGTAAAATAGTAAGATTAAACGAGAACTTACCAGTTTGAAGTTTGATCTGTATTTTATGAGGAGGAGCGTTGAGGGAATACGTGCCCTCCGCTCCCACCCTCGATTAATCATATCTTAAACTGGTATCTCTTTGATAATCTTACTATATTAGGTCATTATAGTGTTTCTGTGACCTCACACCGCTGCTTTGAAGGATGACACGCATGCGTCGTAAGCGGGGTTCTTCACGTATTCCCTCAACGTTCCTCCTCATAAGATACAGATCAAACTTCAAACTGGTAAGTTCTCGTTTAATCTTACAATTTTAACTCCTGCTGCAACTTGCACCCTATATCTAGGCTACTGTTTGATAACTATATCCAGGCTACTATAGATAACTCTTATTAGTGTCTTCTTACCTTTACAATTCCTCAATTCTATCCAGTGACTCTACATTGTCAGTCTCTATGTCGCCCCTCACCAGCAGAGCTACCCCACCTCCTCTGCCCACTAGCCCGTTCTTTCCATCCAAAATTAGTGGATGCCCGGGTGCCATTGACCACCCAAAGTGCCGCCGGGCAATTTAAACGCTGACTCATTTTGCCCGGCTTGGCACGCAGATACTGGTTTATACCGATAGACACAAAAAAACTGGAGTAACTCCGCGGGTCAGGCAACATCTCTGGAGAATAGGAACATGACGTTTCGTGTTGGCGATGGTGGCTGTATTCCTCTAGTATCTTTGATTGCGGGGCAAAGATACTAGGTGCATGGTGATGAAGGGTCGGATCGAATGACAGGCCCCGAACAGTGGCAACAGCGGCTTCATCTCCTCAGGGCTTGAAATTAACGGTTGCCCAGGTCCCAATGCACACTGCCATGGCAACTGGTCGTCGTCGGCCACTTTCTCCCCCCTTTGCATTGTGGGAGATCTTGCCGCCATTGCTGTCCGGTCGCTGCCTCACGGCTACCGCTGAAAACCAACGCAGAATTACTCCCTGGAGCTGGAGTAACTTTTGCTTCTTGGTTTCTTGGTCCTCCAAAAACGGTCCAAATTGAATTTAAACTGGAGTGGACCCACCATAACCAAACTCCAAACTCTGAAAAATAACAGCCTATTGCATTTTATGTTTATTTATTGTGTATATATATGGTCCATGGTATATAAACACACTGAACTTTTATCTCCCGTTCTGTATTATGTTTACATATTCTGTTGTGCTGCATCAAACAAGAATTTCATTGTCCAATCTGGGACACATGACAATAAAACTCTTTTGACTCTTGACTTGGACTTAAGCAAAAAAGGTTCTTGGGGAAAAAGAGCGACCTTAAAGTTAGTTGCGTCTGGTTGGGTACCGTTGGTAGGGTGAAGATTATTCCATGCTTTAATTGTGCAGGTGAACTCCATGGAGCAGCCAGCATTTCTGGATAGAAGAAATTGGGTGACGTTTCGGGGAGAAACCCTTCTTTATATTTCCTCTGGTTTTAGTGTTTTTAGTTTAATATAAAGATACAGCATGGAAACAGGCCATTCGGCCCACCGAGTCCACGCCGAACACCAATCACCCGTACACTAGTTCTATCCCACACATTAGCAACGTAAGTCAATAGTCAAGAGTGTTTTATTCTCTCACGTCCCAGTTTAACAATGAAATCCTTACTTGCAGCAACACAACAGAATATATAAACATAGTTCTCTGTAAACAATGTTATAAATGAGAAAACAAAACTCCATACAGAGAGCTCCCATATTCAGGATCAATTCCGGGTCTCTGGCAATTTTAGGCAGCAACTTTATGGCCAATGTACTGCCCCATAGTCTTGAACTGAATTAAAACATACAGTAGCTGTAAAGGGGAACATAGCGTCACTTAGAAATTTAAGACTGAAAATGGATAGTTTCTTTAGTTTTAGTAACCAAAGTTATCAACGTATAATTTTTTGTGTGTTGGAAAATAAAATATAGTGGCACAGCTAGTGGACTTGCTGCCTCACACACCAGAGATCTGTGTTCGATCCTGTCCTTGGGCACTGTCTGTGTTGAATTTGCACATTCTCCCGGCAAGCATGTGGGTTTCCTCCCACATCCCAAAGACACATTGGTTTTGTAGGTTAACATGTCTCTGTACAATTGCCCCTAATGTGCAGGGAGTGGGTGAGGAAAGTGGGATAACAGAACTGGTGTGAATGGGTAGACAAAAATGCTGGAGAAACTCAGCAGGTGAGGCAGCATCTATGGAGCGAAGGAAATAGGCAACGTTTAAGGTCGAGACCCTTCTACAGACTGATATGAGGTTGCAGGGGGCGAGAAGAAGAAAGGATGAGGCGGAGACAGTGGGCTGAGGTAGACCTGGGAAGCGGAGGAGAAAGCAAGGACCACCTGAAATTGGAGGTCAATGTTCATACCGCTGGGGTGTAAACTGCCCAAGTGAAATATGAGGTGCTGCTCCTCCAATTTACAGTGGGCCTCACTCTGGACACGGTGGAGGCCCAGGACAGAAAGGTTGGATTCGGAAACGGAGGGGGAGTTGAAGTGCTGAGCCACCGGGAGATCAGGTTGGTTATTGCGAACCGAGCGGAGGTGTTGGCGAAGCGATCGCCAAGCCTATGCTTGGTCTCACCGATGTAGGACAGCTGACACTTAGAGCAGCGGATGCAATAGATGAGGTTGGAGGAGGTGCAGGTGAACCTGAGCCGCACCTGGAACGACTGCTTGGGTCCTTGAATTGAGTCAAGGGGGGAGGTAAAGCGACAAGTATAGCATTTCTTGCAGTTGCAAGGGAAAGTGCCAGGAGAGGGAGTGAAGAGACAAATTGACCAGGGAGTTATGGAGGGAGATCTGCAGAAAGCCGACAGGTGAGGAGATGGGAAGATGTGGCCAGTGGTGGGATCCCGTTGGTAGACAAAGCTGGAGAAAATCAGCGAGTGAGGCAGCATCAATGTAGTAAAGGAATAAGCGACGTTTCGGGTCGAGACCCTTCTTCAGACTGATGTTGGGAGGGGTGGGGGGGGCGGGAAATGAAAGGAAGAGGTGGAGACAGTAGGCTGTGGGAGATCTGGGAATGGGAGGGGAAGGAGGGAGAAAGCAAGGACTACGTGAATTGGAGAATACCGCTGGGGTGTAAACTACCCAAGCAAAATATGAGGTGCACGGCTTTGGTGTGCGAGAGGGATTGTTTTGAAAACGCCGTTGGCGGATTTGCAAGCAGCGGCCGCTATCGCCCTGATAACGACGGCTGCCTGCAAATCTGTTAACGGCGCTTTCAAAACAACCCCTCTCGCACGTCGAGGCCGGGAAGAGGGAGGGAGGGAGGGAGGGAGAGAGGAGAGAGAGAGAGAGAGAGAGAGAGAGAGAGACGGAGGTCTCCTTCCACCATCTGGAGCAAAGACCCTCCGCTATAGGATCTTTGGTCTGAAGCAGCTGCACCAAAGGCCCTATAGCTGTAGGATCTTTGAGTTGCACCGCTCGGCCCTGCAGCTTCCTGTCGGCTGGCGGAGAAGGGGAGGTGGTGGCGAGGAGGCGGTGGCACTTTGGCGTTGGACAGGGACTGCCAAGCCAGCGAGGCGATGTTGTCCGAGGAGCGCTGATCTTCCTTCCTCCCCACCTGCTCTGCCCCTCCCCCCCCCCCCTCTCTCTTGTACGTCCCCCTCCATCCCTCTTATCCTGGGACCCCTCCGCTCCATCCCGCACTGTTCCCATTCCCTCCTCTATTCAGTCTTCACTGACACTCCCCTGTGCTCCCCTCCCGATCTACCCCCCCCCCCCAATCTATTCATCACCCTACCCACCTCGCATTGATTCTCCTGCCACTCCCCCACCCCCATCCATCCTACACTGGTCCCTCAATTCATCCTGTACTGACCCCCATTCCCATCCATCCTGCACTTCTCCCCCATTCATACTGCACTGAGCCACCCATTCATCCTGTACTGACCCACCCTCCATTTACCCTGCACCAATGCCCCCATCCATCCTGTAGTGATCTCCCCATTCATCTTTAATGATCCCCTCATTCATTCTGTACTGATCCCCTCATGCATCCCGTACTGATCACCCATTCATCCTGTAGTGATTTCCCATTCATCCTGTAGTGATCATCCATTCATCCTGCACAGACCCTCCGATCCACACTGTCCTGACCCCCCCCCCCATTCATCCTGTGCTGATCCCCCCATTCATCCTGTACTGACCCCCCCCCCCATTTATCATGTGCTGATCCCCCCCCCCCATACATACTGTACTAATCCTCCCATTCAAGAAGAATGGGTGAAACAGTCTGAAGAAGGGTCTCGACCCGAAACGTTGCCAATTTCCTTAGCTCCATAGATGCTGCCTTACATGCTGAATTTCACCAGAATTTTTGTCTACCCCCTTTCATCCTGTACTGAACCGGCCATTCATCCTGTACTGATCCCATCCCCATCCATCCCGTACTGAACCCCCCATTCATCCTGTACTGATCCCATCCCCATCCATCTCGTACTGATCCCCCCATACCCCTTTTCATCCTGTACTGAACCCCCATTCATCCTGTACTGAACCCCCCATTCATCCTGTACTGAACCCCCCATTCATCCTGTACTGATCCCACCCCCATCCATCCCGTACTGATCCCCCCATTCAACATCACTGATATCCCTGTACTCTCCCCTCCACAATATTACATACTCCCAACCAACACGTACTAATTCACCTGCCTCAATCCATCCAATCCACACCGATGCCTTCTCAGACTGATGGGTTTCGGCCTGAAACGTTGCCTATTTCCTTCGCTCCATAGATGCTGCTGCACCCGCTGATTTTTTTGTGCACTTTTGTCTACCTTCGATTCTCCAGGATCTGCAGTTCCTTCTTAAACATAACATGTGAATGCTTCATTGAGCACAATTCCGACCGGTAACTACGTACTACGTCCGAGCACATTATCGCACGCGTCATGCAAACCGTCTTAAATGACCACCTAAACTGTCATTTGGCAACCTAAAAAGCTGTCAAGGTTGCCCGGCTGGCAACAGGGAAAAAAAGTTAAGCGAGAGCCCTGCTTTCTATAGGATGTATAACCCTGAATATTCACTTCCCAGCCCCAAGAGCGGAACTCGCTATCAAAACATGGAGGGGACAGGGGACACAAATTTTTGGCGGCCCGGCGCATATGCACACACTCACACACAAAGATACTAGAGGAGCAAGATGCGCCACTCAGCGAAAAACTCGTAGTATGACGTGTGTGATGGTCGACGCCATTTTACCGGACTGCCCCCACACTGTCATGGCGACCACATCTACAGCTCGGTGTAAATTGTTCTAATCGCCGATGTTGACAACTCAACCTGTCTTAGGTTTCCCAACAACAACGAAAGGTGAGGAAATATTATTGTTTTCTGTCGACATTATTTTGTCCTGAAAATGTTATTTTTTTTGTTCCCCTATCAACACTCATTGGGAAACCAGGATTGTTGGTACATTAGAAAGTTACTAGATTTTGTTTTTAATAGATCTAAACTTACCACAATAATAAAGTCACCAATTTTGTTCTTCTGTCATTTTAGTTTTTGTTTCTGTTCGGCAGGAGTGTCCAAAATATGGTCTGTAGGGAGAGAGGGAGACTTTTATTATTGTGGTAATTTTTAGATCTATTAAAAAATCTATTAACTTTCTAATGTACCAACAACCCAAGTATTCGAATGAGTGTTGATAGGGGAACAAAAAATAAAATTTTCAGGACAAAATAATGTCAACAGAAAACAATAATATTTCCTCACCTTCCTTTGTTGTTGGAGAACCTGAAGAAAGACAGGTTGAGTTGTCAACATCGGCGATTAGAGCAATTTATACTGAACTGTGGATGAGGACGCCATTACAGTATGCGGGCAGCCCTATAAAATGGCGTCGACAATCACTCACATCATAATACCCGTTTTTGGAGGAGTGGTCTATTTGCACCTTGAGTATCTTTGGATTACACAGAGGGAGGATTACATACAGGAAGTCACGTTTTGCATTAATAAATGGCGGCCGTGACGTTCCGTTACGTACTACGCGTCAGACCATTGGATTTCGGAGGAGTGGCCAAACTTGCTCCTACGCCTGCCTCTTTGTCGGGTACGTTGAACAATCCTTGTTCAGTACGTACCAGGGCCCCATCCCCGACCTCTACCTCCGTTACATTGACGACTGCTTTGGAGCCACCTCCTGCACCTACACACAACTGACTGACTTCATCCACTTCACCACCAACTTCCATCTGGCACTCCAATACACCTGGACCATTTCCGACACTTCCCTACCATTCCTTGGCCTCACCATCTCCATCGCAGGGGACAGACTTCTGACCGACATACACTACAAACCAACTGACTCACATGGCTATCTGGACTACACGTCTTCCCACCCTGCCCCCTGTAAAGACTCCAATCCCCTACTCCCAATTCCTCCGCCTACGCAGCATCAGTTCCCAGGATGAGACATTCCATACCAGGGGATCAGAAATGTCCTCGTTCTTCAGGGAACGGGGATCCCCTCCGCCACCATAGATGAGGCTTGCACCAGGGTCTCATCCATACCACGCAACACTGCTCTCTCTCCCCATCCCCGCTCTCGCAACAAGGGCAGTCCCCCTGTTCCTCACCTTTCACCCCACCGGCAAATACAACACATAATCCTCCGCCATTTCCGCCACCTCCAACGTGACCCCACCACTCGCCACATCTTCCCATCTCCCCCCATGTATGCCTTCCGCAAAGACCGCTCCCTCCGCAACTCCCTTGTCAATTCTTTCCTTCCCTCCCGCACCACCTCCTCCCCTGGCACTTTCCGTTGCAACCGCAAGAAATGCAACACCTGTCCCTTCACCTCCCCCCTCGACTCCATTCAAGGACCCAAGCAGTCGTTCCAGGTGCGACAAAGGTTCACCTGTATCTCTTCCAACCTCATCTACTGCATCCACTGCTCTAGATGTCAGCTGATCTACATCGGG
The DNA here is from genome assembly GCA_036785375.1 of Leucoraja ocellata. Classification (NCBI taxonomy): domain Eukaryota; kingdom Metazoa; phylum Chordata; class Chondrichthyes; order Rajiformes; family Rajidae; genus Leucoraja; species Leucoraja ocellata. The sequence goes on from JAWMAR010002899.1 coordinate 38,899, forward strand.
AGACTAAGCGTAGGTTGGGCGATCGTTTCGCCGAACATCTCCGCTCAGTCCGCAATAACCAACCTGACCTCCCGGTGGCTCAGCACTTCAACTCCCCCTCCCATTCCCAATCCGACCTCTCTGTCCTGGGTCTCCTCCATTGCCAGAGTGAGCAACATTGGAAAATTGGAGGAACAGCACCTCATATTCCGCCTGGGCAGTTTGCATCCTGATGGCATTAAACGTTGAATTCTCCCAATTTTGCTAGCCCTTGCTGTCTCCTCCCCTTCCTTAACCCTCGAGCTGTCTCCTCCCGTCCCCCCGCCCTCGGGCTCCTCCTCCTCCCTTTTCCTTCCTTCTCCCCCCCACCCCCCATCAGTCTGAAGAAGGGTTTCGGCCTGAAACGTCACCTATTTCCTTCGCTCCATGGATGCTGCTGCACCAGCTGAGTTTCTCCAGCAATTTGTGTACCTGTTCCTCTATGATGTTTAGTCTAAAGATCTTATAGCGGAGCAAGATGGGCTACTCCTGCGAAATACAATGGGCTGACGTGTAGTAGCTACGTTTTTCTCTGCCCATTTTAGTAACCTGACCCGACCCGACTCGCAGTGTAATCAATGTTGTGGGGCAACAGTTTGTGTGTGTGATTATAGGGTTTTGATTCATAATTCTGTCAGTTCTACTGTTTGTCAAGAATAAAATTTGACTCTGGTAATTGTCTTTTTTAATGTATTTTTAAATGGCTCACAAGCAGTGTTTGAGTTGATTTTGTAGTAACCGGAACCTACTCGACCCGACTCGCAGGGTAATTGACATTGCGGGGAAAGTTTTTGTGTGTGATATAGGGTTAGATTCATAATTCTGTTAGTTCATAATTCTGTTAATTCTTGTTAAAGATCTTTGGTTTAGTCTGTGCCACGTCTCCCTCCTCCAATCACTGCACTCTATCCTCCAATCTGTGGCAGAGAGTTCCAGAGATTCACCACTCTCTGTGTGAAAAAAGTTCTTCTCATCTCGGTTTTAAAGGATTTCCCCCTTATCCTTAAGCTGTGACCCCTTGTCCTGGACTTCCCCAACATCGGGAACAATCTTCCTACATCTAGCCTGTCCAACCCTTAAGAATTTTGTAAGTTTCTATAAGATCCCCTCTCAATCTCCTAAATTCTAGAGAGTATAAACCAAGTCTATCCAGTCTTTCTTCATAAGACAGTCCTGACATCCCAGGAATCAGTCTGGTGAACCGTCTCTGCACTCCCTCTATGGCAATAATGTCCTTCCTCAGATTTGGAGACCAAAACTGTACGCAATACTCCAGGTGTGGTCTCACCAAGACCCTGTACAACTGCAGTAGAACATCCCTGCTCCTATACTCAAATCCTTTTGCAATGAAAGCTAACATACCATTCGCTTTCTTTACTGCCTGCTGCACCTGCATGCCTACCTTCAATGACTGGTGTACCATGACACCCAGGTCTCGCTGCATCTCCCCCTTTCCAATCGGCCACCATTTAGATAATAGTCTGCTTTCCCGTTTTTGCCACCAAAATGGATAACCTCACATTTATAGATATGCCATTTATTGTCACTATACATGTACAATGAAATTGAAAGCTGCTCGTACTCAGTGCATACATATAATTTAGTACAAAAAACAAGAAACAGAAAAACAAAAACAGAAGGGAGAAGGGTGGGGGGGGGGATAGGTGCACAATTCTGCGGCGCTATATACATATATACAGATGGAAGTCGGGTGTTGGGCTGTGAAGTCAGTGCATGTGTGAATTTGAATTAAGAGTAGTTATAATTTTCGGAAAGCA